>JWZT01002643.1:173561-198209 GCA_000827895.1 Thelohanellus kitauei
ATTCAGAACTTGATTCCTGATCACCCTGTATTGTTTTGCTAAATAGGTACCGTTGGTACAGATAATTAGTTTTCTTCGTAAACTTACCTCTTAGAAAATCGATTAGTTCAGAGTAGTCGATTTCTTCGTAATCTTTCGTCGAAAAGTTTTCAAGAATGCTTCTAAAGTGACGAGCGCCTATATTCTTGACCAACAAATCCCGTTTGATGGGACTATGAGCCACACCAATAGCCAGTCCATGCAATTTGATCGTCAATTCGAACCGCTTTTCGTAGAATTCCCAATCCTCCGTTTGCTCGTCAAATTCCCCGAATTTGAAGCTACTGACTTGTTTCTCAGTATCCGTGAACGTTAAATTGGATGCTAACTCGTCATTCATCCTCGTCGCCAGAATGTAAGGTGTGATGATAGAGCAATCTAATTATATCTACGATTTATTCCGAATATATTAATACTAATCTACGACATATAGTATATGTAAAATTATCGTTATATCGAGAAAAAAATCTGACACTCAAAAAGAGTTATTACGAATCGTTCCATGTAAAAAAAATTTGGTAATTAAACGACTATGTGAAACGCTTAATGAAAAATATCTTAATCCGAGTCAAATAAATGAGACTTTGAAAACTTCGAAATTATTTAAAGATGATTTACTGGTTCCTGTCGAAGATATTCGATTTAAAATACAGAGCTCATAATAAAAACCTAAGAAGTGCGTGCGAAAACATACTGAATGAAGGGTTGTATAATAAAATCTTCTCAGACAAAGGCTCAGCCAAAACATAATCTACCTATTTTTTGTCAAGATTTTCTAGTTTATTTAATTTTTGATTGTGCTTATTCGATTTTATCTCCTGTAAAGTCATGCTGTGTATACGTAACCAGATCACGAAAATAATAAAAATAGTTAAATGAAATCATGAGTTTGTAGTCTTTGACCAATAATTTGGATTCTGGTTATAATTAACCCAAGGTCACGTTTAAATTATAAGAGAACTCATTTTAAGACTGAGAGAGGCAAAACAACGTATGGATCTGTCTTCAAGGTAAGACACAGTGTTTTTTTATAAGCTGTGGGTATGAGGAGACATAGCCATGATTGTTACACATGTAGAATATATTTATAATAACTTACAAAACATGCACAAAACTTGAATACAAAAAATTGATTTCAAGATATTCTCGAACATTGTATCTTAAGTAGAAAATGTCATTAAATTTGTACTGCTAAGGAATTTTAACCATACATAATGTTCTGCACACCACATTCAAAAAAAATGGTCGAATATCAAAAGAGTGATATTTTTCATTAAGTATGGAATTTCAGCGTATGTATAAAATATATTAAAGATTTTAGACTTATTTCGTTTGAAAAAGATGCGATATTATAAAGTCAATAAGATCTCGTGACATGAATGATTTATTTCGGGTACATTTCTAGAGAGATCATCAATTATAATCACAAATTTATGCAGGTTTTCAGAATATGTGGTACTATCCAATCGGAATCGAGTCGTTTATATCTATTTTTATCAGATATCAAAAGATAATAATATTTTTTCCGAAAGGATAGCTTTTAGGATAATTATTCGATGTTTCGAGGTAAATTTTTACCCAAACTTCACTTCGGTTGTCACGGAATATTTTACAGCTACATATCTGTCATTTCATGAGTTATGATTCGCATTCCGAATGAATTTAACAAGACTTCTTTTAGTCATGATCTACTCATATTTCAACGTTTGTTACTTCGCATGTATGACGTCACATCTAGAGTTTTGTTCATACTTAAAACTTAGATTGTTATTGTAATATGAGGCCATACTCGAAAGTCGACCATTGTCAGAAAATTATACAGTAAATTCATGTATATTCTCATATATTTTAGACATTCTCTGAAAGATCCATGATTCATAAAGATGTATTCGCTTGGTACATGATTTAACTGTTCCTGCTAAATTAGGCTTGGAAATATAACCAGTTGATCCATCATTCACACACGAAACTTTTCATATAGTTTTTTTTAGTGTAGGTATATAAAAAACACACTAAAGCCGAGTTACAGTTGCGCATAAGAATAATTTTGAGGGCTTAATAGTCCTCAACTTAAAAATAATGTCAAAAGATATGGCTTACAAGAAGTCTGCTGATATCAGAAATCGAGAAAAAATATTTAATAAATTATTAAATGAAAAAATTTAGAGCGAGCAACATTAAAAAACTTGGGTCGACGAATTTAACAATATGCATTCAACAATTTTCAAATACTTTTGCTTATACTGGAACAAACATATTTTACTTTTTATTAATTTTATGATTTATTAACCCAATAATTTTGAATTTGAGCAAACCACTTTAAGGCTGAGGGACTGAAATATATTTGATATTATCCAAAGAATCAGATATATCACGTTAGATATGACCTCACAAATTCAAAGACTGAAAAAAATTTATTTGACATTAAACCATTTCCTTTCCATATGTGCAGGTGTGTCATTCAAGATTGAAGGTAATCGTGCATGACTCAATTAGTGTCAATCAAAGTGTATAGATGTTTCAATCAAATGTTCAGATTTTAAAACAATTAATAAAAAGTGTCAAAAATATTTTCTCTGTGGAACTCTTGAGGCAAAAGCTGTAAATTTTCTTGAGCCAGTCGTCGCACTCTGTTTCCGAGATATGAGAAAAAGCTGTATAGAGGGTTAATAATAGAGTATTTCAATTTAAAAATACTCCTGTAGGCTTTGTGACACTCTTCGACTAAGATAATAGCCTTTGGATCGGGTTTTGGTGTGGCGGATACAGACGAATTAAAAAGACTTCATGCCTTTGAGACTATACAACTTTCCAAACTTCTCTCGAATGATGGAATCGGACATTATCTATGATGATTATTTTCCGTGTGGACGATTTTTGCACACACCAACGCATAAATGTACAAAAGTCAACTTTGTTTTATGAGACATCATATCTTCTATATTCCTCGATATTCGTCGCAATTAAATCCGATCGAGTTGCTATTCTCCAAGTAAAAGAGTGCTGTAAACTCAGGCATGAGTATTTTTGAAATGAAAATAATCTCTAATCCATCATCTCTACAGCTTTTTCTCGGATCTCTAAAACAGATTGCGCCAGCTGGGTAATGGGAATCTAAATGTTTTGTCTCAAGAGTTCTATCGAGACAATCTTTTTCACACTGTTCTTCTTAATTTTATTTTTTCAGAAAATTTGAAATATTTGATAAAAATAACTACACATTTTGATTAACATTAATTGAGTCATGTGCGTAAAACGTCAATCTTGAATGACACACTGCGACATCATGGACGTAAAATGGTGTAAAAGGAAGGTACCCATAGATTAAGGCTGATTTCTATCCAATTTAGAATGATTATTGAGTATAAAGCGTTTGAAGTAAAATATGTCCTTTTTCAGCCGCCAAACTCAGACGTAAAAAAGTTAATCAGGTTAATGACTGCTTTTTATTAGCAATTTATAACACAGAAAACGTCGTATTAATCGCATCTAGCATTTTGTATTACTGTCTTAGCATCAATATATCCTGTGTCGAAAAATTTGGAACCTCACATCACTAATATTTAAAATATCTATTACTGGCCACATGTTCATTTGATCAATTGAATACATCACTCTTTATCTTAACAGTATTTGCATATTTTTTAGAGGTAAGTTATCAGTACCCAACATCGAAAAAGATAGTTCTAAAGGGCAAGTAAATTTGTGACGTCAGCTTGAAAAACGTCTGAAAGAGGATCTGAGCAAAAAAGTCATGATACCAATAGAGGTAGCTGTTTGAATTTTATGATCATTATGTATCCATTAATAATAGGTAAATATAAAAATTGATAATTAATCAGACTCTTTTTTTTAAATATATAAGAAAATTGGTGAGAAATAAATTAAAAGTCTAATTATAGTAAAAATAATACTATTTAATATCATTCTTGAGGTGTTTTAACGCGATGTTAACAAGTTTCATTCTAGATGATTCTAGGCATACGAACCATGCTAAGTCGTGGTTTATGAACCATATTCTGGCCCATCGCCTATTGGTATTCTGTCTCAATGTTACAAGCTTTACCTTAAGAAAATTTGTATTTTTCGCTCAAACCCATTCCATTCAAGCTATCATCATGGGTATTAATATCAAATGTTATCTAATCAAAAATTTACTTACCTCGTTGATTCCTTTTATGGGAATTTCGACCACTTTAGGCAGATATATGGGACTAAAAGAGTTAGGAGGATATTCACATTCTGGAGTTCTTGTCTGATGATCAAATGGGTTTGAAGGCGGGTGAAAAAGTGCGGGAGTCACTTCACAGTTTGGTTAAGTTAAGGTTATGTCATTGGGTCGCGTCTCAGTCACTTTCGATCTATTTGATGTCACTGTGATAAAAAAAATATATATAAATTTCTTCAATGATATTTTTTGCGGTGCGAAGATGTTTCGAAGTGCCTCTTACCATAAAGTATGCCCCTATAACCACCACATGTAAACGTGAGCTCACAAGGCACGCCAAACTATGCATATTTGTCTGACTTAATCTCTGTTACAGGGATATGTTTCTCCCATTTCTTGTTATATATTCTTCGATTAATATTATGGTGTTTTAGGTTTTTATCCATCATTCTTCCCTGTTACTAATAGTTACGATTATAAAAGATACTACTGATTCAATATATCCTTAGAACTAACACAAATATTTTGTATAAGTTTCATGATTTCCCATAGTTATATATTGTATTGCTAAAATAGCATAAACTATCGTGAGCATGCTCGTGTTTTTAAGTTCTTAAGTACATTGAGCGATAAAACTATTTCCTATAATATACGTAAGACCATTTTAAAGGATTGTATTTCATATATAGTATGCGATGTTCTACATTATAACCGAATAACGACGATAAAATATATGCTAATCTTGTCTTTGTCAATACAATTTTATCTCAAAAATTTACCTCATCGGTCAAACCAATGTTCCAATTATCGCGCCTAACTAATATGTTTACATGCAATGTTCCACAGGTGTAAATAAAAAGGTAGATTTTTTACAAGAATTAAATACTCATTCGAAGCATCTAGTTTTAACATTGTTGCCATGATATGAATATATTCAAAAACGATTTCTTTTTCACCCTTTGAAATACAAAGGCGATGATGCGCTTATTAATCAAGTGTTATCATTCTATATTTATCTTGATTATTTACAATCAGACAATGGAAAAAAAGGCATAATAATTAGTTGTTTTAGACATTTTTATCGTTTTCCATCCAGAAAAAAACAGCTCGATTAGATTCAGCAGTAGAGAATAAAGTTATAAATTTCTATTTCGTTAGTCGATTTTATTATATGAAAGAACGTAGGCGAATGATGCAATTCAGTATTATCTATCATAAATTCCGTATGCATATTTAACAACTGGATGAGTTTGACGAAACAACCGAATTTATTCTATAATGTAATAACTGCTAATTCCCGGGATGATTAGCCGCCAACTCTCATTCCATTACCATTCAATTGTTCCAATTTGAGTAGTTATAACATCAGATAAGTTTCCAATAACAAAAATGTTTCCACGACGTTAGAATTGTTTCCAACCTTCAATTGAATACAGAGGTCAAAATATGATATTTTTGATAACTATTCTTTCACAAATCAATCCAATTGATCTTTGTTTTTTAAAATGACAAAGAACAATATATTTTAATTTAATTAATAATAATTAAATGTTTGTAATATATTTTAACCAGGCATCAAGGCATTTATTCCCACAAGATTTCACTAGGGCCATTGGCTTATCAACACTCATTCCAACTATACTTCTAAAGGAGATATATAGTTCATAATCATTGAAATAATTTCTAAAACCTAATACCTCTTCTGGATTGTTTTTTTGTGTAAAATATCGGAATTTACATTGACCCTTAAGGAAAATTTGAATTTAATAATCTTAAGGGACGAACAATTCACCACCAGAAAATCTAAATAGAATAAAAATTACTAACCTGATAGGACATCGGTAATTTTCGTAAATTTTACAGTTTCACGCGTTTTATTTTATTCATATTGATTTTTACCGAATATAGAATTGAACGAAACTGTTTTTTTTAGTTCAATGGAATCGACTTTAATAATAAAAGGCGGCTTGCAAATCGATTTATGACTTTTTTTGTTGAAATCGTATAAAAACTGTGACTTGAGTTTTTAATTGATAAGTGCATTAATTATTAATTAAGAATTTTTTTTTTATACAAGACTAATTGTTGTATTTAAAGTCATTTCCAGATAAATAAATATTGATTAGTATTCCAACCAAAACCCTATAATTTTTAAATATTATATATTCATTTTTAACCGTTAGAGCTGGGAGCAAGATAACAGTAGAAAAAACGGTCTTGTTCTTTTTTTTGAGAACTTCACCTACGAAATCAATAGGAGAAATTCGAATAAACCTTCGACCCCATGAAATTTAACAGAAAAAGGATGGAGGAATATGATATAAACAAAATATGAAGCGAATGAATTTATTTCACTAAAACGAACACACCAGCATCTTGATAAATAAGTCAAAAATTCTGAGGCGAAATCCACAACAATAAGATTTAAGGTAGAAAATATACTTTTAAAAACTCCACGGTTAATAGAAAAATCACTCGAAGTTAGTGATCAGTCCGTTTCAGTAATACTACCTGCGCATAATTCATTTCAAAGAAGGATCAAATATATCAAGAGACGACTAGAATCCATTATAAAAACCAACCATTGCTGACGATCTGACTATTCCACAAGAGGTTATAGTCACCAATAATGGTTTTTATATTTTTGACTTAAAGATATTTGCGAAAACATATCTCAGAGAATCATCATATTTTCTACAGTTAGGCATTGTCTCTATCTGTCACACAGAATATATTTTGGATGGAATATTTTCAGTTTAACATAAAATATTTAGCAGTTATTTCTAGTTTATGCTGATAGATTTTGCCATAGTTTACCGGTCCTACTTTTATATATGCAATCTAGATAACTACCTTGTTTTATGGAGGATGTTCAGTCAAAATATTTGGGTAAATGTCTCAAATGCCATGTGTAGTGTTTAGATCACGGCAATGCGTGCCCTTTCTGGAATATGTACTTATATAACATTATCTTGGTGTTATTATCACTGCTGTCACTGTATATGAGGGAACATCCGAAGAGATGGATTTTTGACCATATACCTCAACATATGATCTAAGAAATAATCTGTGTATTTTAGATGCCATTACAATCTACCACATGTCAGAGGCGTGGAATATTTCCAATTTCTTGATCATGGAATAATCAGAAATCGCATAGATGTTGTCCATAATTTAGAATTCTCCAATTACTTTATGAATAAATACATTAACCGGCTTAAAGGAAACCTACGAGACTAACCACAATTATCTAGAAAAAATATGGAACCATGAGAGGAGGGTATTACAAGAATTGCCTTGAATGAATTTCAACCTTGAAGGATGTCACCGTCGCTTCTCATCGATTGGAAATACCTCTCATCCAAATATTTTGGTTTTTAAAAAATATGAAAGAAAAAGATGAAATATCAACCAGGATTTCAAAATCTATTTCAAGAATTCCTACTATTTAAACAGGCACAAAGTCATATTAAGAATCAATTATTTACAATTAATACTCGATTTGACAATCTTATACCATTTTTTACTTCAAGCCAATACAAAATATTTAAAGCTGTTATAGTTATTTAATATAATTTGATATGCATCTTGAAATGAACTCAACTAATGGTTTTTCTAAGGCGTCATGAATTTAGGACACAATTCACATGTTCAAATATTGTGTCTGCAGTCAAATAAATAACCATATAGTGAGTATTTTGAGATGAACACCTTCTTAACGTGCTGAATGTGTTTGAATTCACATTTATTCATTCAAATAATGTCGAATTCATGATTCTAAATTTGTATCTGCGATCAACAGTGATAAAATTTTGGGTGTTCCATCTTCACCATATCCGCGTGGATTAGAATTAAATGATAAAAATGTTAGTTAACAGATTGATGAATAATTCAAAAATTTATTTTTTTGTAATTTTTTAGCTTTTTTAGAAAGAATTAACGTAATTTTTGTTCTAGTTGTTTCAAGATTTACCCAGACTTTTAAAATCGACTAATATATCGATATTATTACAAACTATTAAATCATAATCACTGTCTATGTACATATTATATTTCCACCTTTATTTTGATTTCCATTTTTTATACAAAACGATTAAAAAATCATCGCAAAGAGTATTACAGCATATTAAATTTATCATAACGAGAAAGAAGTACGGCTTTTGTAATAGATTTGAATTTTCGATCGATTTAGGCGTGTTTTACGAGATATATACCTTGAGGGTGCTTCGAACAACTGAGCGTCGCTGTTTGTTCTGTTGTGATGGGAATAAGTCTTGTTAGGTTTCCGTGGATAATTTCAGAGATTTATGCTCAGAAAATTGATTTTCTGGATTAATCACCGATATTCTATATTGAGTTCAAGCTTCGATAAAAATACTTTACGTGTTTGTTCAGTTTCATTTCGACACTATAGTGTTGTTTTACAGGGCTGTTTGTAGTTACGGTTCGATATATGTATATGAATTTTTACATGCACGTGGCGACAGAAAAATGAATTACTGTCTGATTTGATATATGCTTTGGCATATAACTTTTCCCTTTGTTTATTTTATGGTTTTAGATAAGGAGTGTTCTTGATATTATTGTATAATTTTTTTATGAAGTTTTACTATCATCAACGATAATACGAATTTAATATTCTACTTCAAGTCATACAAAAAGGTTTAAGGGGATAATTTCGATTGTGTAAACATAGAGGGAGTATTGTGAGAATTAATCACAATCTCCTCTCTGTCTACTTTACAATGTTTTCTTATTAAATTTTACATCCACTTTTAAAATACGATATCGAGGAAGTGACACACGCGATCATGGATTTACTAGGTAAGATGTATCACATATCAGCATCTTTAGATAGAAATTTCAAATTTCTAATTTTTCACTTTATAGAGTTAATTATCATTTCGTGGCCGTGCATTGCGCGCTATACGTTATTTGGGAATCATTTTGAGGTTTAATTTGTCAAATAACTTAAAATAGGTTTCATCGTGCACAAGCACTTGTGAGTGTATATATCATTACTCCTCGTTACGTTTTGATTATCTCACGTTAACTTGGCTAAAATTTCGGAATATGAGATAAATTATCTTAAGCATTTTAAGATACCTATTTCAATTTAAGTGACAAAATATACATCTGAAAAATTAAATACTTATCAGCGTGTAGTGATTGATCATTGAAGACTTGGTTATATTTATTTAAAAATGAGATACTCAAAGGTTTTTATCTCGATTTAGGATCGAAAATACCGATTTTTCGAATTCATTTCACCCTGCAGTTTGAAATTTTTTTTTTGATTCTGATCAGATATATTTTACAATAAAATCTTATTAAGATACCGTTGATAAAAGGTCTCTTTTTCGATAACATTCACATAAATGAATATTTACAAAAATCTCGTAGAACGCATTATCCGACGCTCTATCAAACACTTTATTTCTTAATGATGTGAATTTTTCTCACGAGTTACATCTCAATGTAAACTCATTGATGGTTTGTTTATTTAAAATGGTCATTTTACCGTTACAGCCCAAAAGATATTACAAATTTTTCTTCAAGTATTTTAATAACGCTATGAGATAAACGCTGATTGCAAAAAGTAAACAAGGGGGGAAAACGAATTATTTAAAATTTTTGAATATCTTGCTGAATCGCAGACATCCTATGTCATTAAAATGTGTCCAAGTGTTAAATCGAATTTTTAAAAGTTTTAACAAATAGAGATGAATCAAAATAAAATAAAAATTCACCTCAATTCTGATGAATCAAGAAAATTCTATCCATAAGTCCGTCAATCCCAATCGTTTGCATATCTCTGGTTGAATGCTTATTGATAGTTGAATACTTAGTATTTCTCTCAAAGAAACTCATGTCCGACTTTAAAACTCTTGGACTTCTAGAACAGTTATGCATCGAGTACTTTTGATCGAAAATATCAGTTTTTACAACTTCCAAACGTTCACGATATTCAATTATGTCATATTACATTACATCTTTTCGTTCCCACTACTCAAAATTTAAGGCGATTTATCTGTTACTTATTGTGGAAGAGTATTTTTCGATCTTGTATGAGTAGCATCGATGAAATAGTCCTACAAACAATCTCAGAAGCTTTCTATGAGATCTCCGAAACTGAAGGTGTTGGTTGGATCCTGAAAACTATGCCATTCGTCTCAATATCACTACACAGAACATCTGTTGAAAAATGGTTACATTTTCTTTGTTAAAAATATTCTGGACAATTTTATAAATCTTACATTTTTGATCCTCATTGTGTTTTCATCAATTTAATTCGGCAAAGTTTGGTAAATACCTTGAAATAAAGACTACCACACGCTTACTTAAAGAGCTGAAAATTGATGCCAGAATCTATAAAAAAATAATATAATCATTGTATATAATGTATATCCTAATTTATCATGATAAAAGCATATTTATGAACACTTTTAAATTTATTATGAATTTTTATATTTCCTCAATATATAAACTTATCATCCAAATGCGCACATAAAACTGGTTGTGAACTTCTCTCTTTAACACCTACATAATATAAAATGTGCATTATTCATCTCTAGCATAACTGCGCATACTGGTTTAATAGCCATAGTGAAATTTTGGAAGAAACTACATCAAAATCTAATGAGATATAAAAATGATTGTATTTTTAATATAACTGCTGTGGATTGACATACGTGAAAAATAATGACTGCCAGATAGTTGAATTCAGACAAATCCTTTAAAGACATCAAGCTATCATGTCATAAATGAACAAAAGAACAAAACGAAGATTGACGAAATGTTATTTTTGGTCGATATCTTATCATATGGTGGCACTGTTATCAAGACAAACAAAACTTTCGTGAACCAATGATTTTATAAAACACATAAATACCATTATAATATTATGCTCGATTTATCTTAGACATCAATATCTAGAAGGTATCAAGAAAGGCTTAAAAATTAAAACCACGTATAATTTTCCTTAAAAAAATGAATCGTAGAAGGTCAACGCAAAATGTATCCGACTCATATGTATTTATATTCACTTATATTCTGTAAATACATATATCAAAATTTTTGAAAAACAAATAAATATCAAGTGACGAGATAACCAAAATATAGCATTCAATGTTTAGTATGAGTGGACTTATGTCGGCCTAATTAATAAATGTTTGATTGAGTTTATTTCGAAGATTTTTACATTTTTTGACCAAATGCGCCTAAATCAAAGGTAAGATTTTTTCTGTAATAAAAATGAATTTAAAATGAGGCAGGTTTTTTTCAAAAAATATTTTAACAAAAGAAAATTATGCTCTTTAAGACGCTTCGGTTGAATGATTTTCGATTTGGATACATCAATTGGGACTATTTTGAGATATATTCTTTGGCATTGTTGCAACAGATGATTGAGAATAGTTGGATTCATAAATAGCGGAATAAAACTTCATCAATTGTCTGCATTTTCGAAAATCAGAATCGATTTCATTTTGTTGTGGATGAAAAGGTGCAAAATAATATTTCGTTGCCATTGGTTCTATTAAATGACGAATCCCTCTTGAATGATGGAATCGAATTTTCAACCATCATGTTAACCTTTCAATTAGAGGCCAATAGAATAGATCTTGTCTAATAAGTCAGTTTTATTCTTTAAATGGGGCAAGTCTCACATACCCTATTATTAGCCTTTTCGCTTTCATACAGTTAGCATTAAATAAATTTTATTTGAATTTCCAGAGACTCAAATGATTTCGTAATTAAATTTAAATAAGTTTTTCACCATATCAAGTTGACTGAATCGGAATAGAATTAAAGATTCAAAGAATAGGTTTGTCACCTTTTCATTAGGCCAAAATCGAATCGAGCTGCTTATCTTCGAAATAGAATGTGATAATAAAGTATTATTGGACTGTTTCGACGTCAACTCGTTCATCCAATCTATTGTAGCTGCAAATTGACACAAACTCTTACAATCAATACCCTTTCTTCCACAACCTTACAATGAGTAGATTTGAAATTCATTTTTTAAAATTATTTGTAAAACCTTTTTCAGCCTGTTCAAATTAATAATATTTAAAAATATCGGCCTTCTGAGTGACCTTTGAAGAATATTTGGTCGAACCTCGATGCAGAGCAATGTTCTACACCGATAATTCTAACTTATATCAACGAAACTCGCATTTGCATGAAAATTATCGGTCAATATGTAAGTGTAGTATAAATAATTCGACACATAAGAGTAAATTGGGGTCAAAGAACCATAAATATTTTCGTTTCCAACTTTACGCCATGTCCAGACGGTATATTTTTCAAAACAAAAAGAGCGTTCAAAGATTAATATTTTGAAGAATATCATTTAAAGATATTTAATAACATGCGCGAGAGATGTCTTTAACCTATATTTTGATAAAGAACGTTCAACTTCACAAAATATACCATAAAAGCACTATTGATGCTTTTAATAATATTCTGAATTTTTTGCTGATGTATAATTGTTTTTAAACCTGATCGAATATCAATTCAAAAATGACAGTATTTATATAGTGAAGACCATACCTGACATACAGAATTAATTTTTCAATTGACATGTACCGCATTTCAGCCACATTAAATTACTATCTTGGATTTTAAATATGGAAATCATAAACGATATATTATTCAAATATCTTAAGTAGAAAACTAATAAATCATTATAATTATCAAATTAATTCTAATGTTTTTGTTGATTAAATGATTGCGTGATATCTGTCACATCGCCACAAAGCTATGAATCTATTCAACATACCGAAAACTTGGTTGGTCAGTGGTGTAATAATTTCAATAAATTTAATGTGATAGTTATTATTTTCGAGCAACTTCCTCTTTTCTGGCGTTTCGGTCTTAATATGAATAAAAGTGAAACCAAATAAATTTGATGGATACAAAATGATTCATTTCACTGATCTTAACTGTCATTTAAATACATACCCACAAATATATGAATCTTTGTTATTATTCGATGATTTTGTGTCTGTGGATTTTTTTTAATTTACGCTGACAACACTCGGCTAATTTGATAAATTTATACACTTATTACCAAATCATTTTAAGGAAACGTCTATTATACGTCAAAAAATGACTAAAGTTTGTGCTTTATTTGCATCCTGAATCTTGAATGATTTATCTAACATCTAGATGATAGGTTTTCAACCAATGTATGCCGTGAGAAACTTAGAAACACTTCATGGACCGCTTAGAAGCTTTTCACGGACAGGGTTGAAAACCTGTGATCTTGACTGAGATATTGTCTAAACACTCGTACTTTAACCATTTTAATATGATCCACATCAGACAGTTTAGTCAATCTCATAAATAAGTGCGTTTTCATTAATGACCTCATTTTTATTAAAATAAAATATTACATGATATTTTTCAGAATATTACACCAAGTTTTGAATTGATGCGCAATACAAAAATGGTATAATTTCCTTAAAAATTTGTAATAAAATATTAATTGATTTTAATAAATGAACAAACCATGCATGATTCTTCAAAAATTCATGTAGTTTTTAATTTTGATCAAATTGAATGAGTCAATCAAACTCAGCTAAATTTCTGAGATTGGCGGTAAATAGAAAAATAAGAACAGTGCAAACGTTTCATTTTTAGTATAATGAATAAATAAGCGTTTATTGAACCACTTGCTGTTCGCATTCTTTAATAAAACTATCAGGCCATTTATTATAGACCACCACATCCTTATTTGCTCCAACTTTCACTTGTGTCAGCATTAAGCTTTCAACAGTCAAGTTACCATATGTGTATTTAATGAGGTAAGAATGCTTAATTTATTATACTTAGTACCGTCGAATTCAGATAACATTCAACATGTGATTTTTTAAGAGAAAGCAATGGGATCGTGTTAAAGCGCTTAATACTCGTATCTTTCATAATAGTTATAGATACCAAACATATTTTGATATGTGTAATGATTATATGAAACAAACTCAATATTGGTATCGTAAATTGATCCCATGTCTTCATAATAAGGTATATTGTTTATGATATTAATAAACGCATGTTCTTGATAATTTCTAACAGAATCAAAGATTGTTAGATGAATATTTACGTCCTTAATTATTAAACTTCTACATTTCCATTATTATCGTATAATAGTTTCGGATTCAATCCAGTGTTTCGGTCCATTTTAATACAAGAGATTCTCCAACCTCCAAGAAATACATTCGTGATCAAAACGGGCGATGACTTAGAGTTGTCAAAAATTACCAGTCTCAAAAGTATGGATGGGTACAAATCTTCATGATGGCTTCTGTACGTGTGATATTTGATTATCATTTTTCTACGCAGAATCTAGATTATATGTCAATTACCGTCACATACACACAACGAATATTCCGGTTTAAATTTGTTTCATTTAATAAGGGCCTTAAAATTGGTTTAACACCTGGGTTGAAGATTAACTGTCATAGATAAATGGTACGAATCTGCCATTCGGATTGAAAAAGACACAGATAGCTGCCACAAAATATAAGTCATTAATCTCTTGCAGTGATTTTTGTGTGTGACTTGAGATAATAAAATGATATTGAGTCAAAAGAGGGAAGCCTCGGTAAACGTGGACATCGATCTTGACTTCCTAAATTCGTAAAAAAACGGTACAAATAGGTGATCAGAATATTTTTTATTTGATATCATTAAGGGAAACATCCTTTTGCAGTTCATGATCTGTAGATCATATTGTATATGTAAAATATCCGTAATATACATCGCCTTCCTTGACCGAATCGTCAAACTAATGTTCATGAAAAGACGTTTGGGAAACTCGAATATTACCTTCTGGAATGTAAATGATACAAGTGCGTCTTTATCAAAATTTAACTGCATAAAAATTGATAAATTACAATTTGGTAACAGGCAAAATCATTCTTTTTAATTTTCGAATCTTCAGATTGCACTAGATCGAAATCGACGATAATTTGCGAAAGAAATAAAAACAAGATGCCCATTTGGAATTTTGCCTGCTAACACCTACTTCATAATTTTAAATTAGTTAAAAAACGATTAAAGGCGCAAATGCAATTCATTAAATAATTATCAGTTGTCAATTAATTTATTTATATATTTAATAGAATCGATTTCATCGCAATTATATTTGATTGATATTGGCACATTTGAATATCCGTCAATATTTAAAAACATTTTGTGATTATAAGTAATATTTAACTTATATCTCTAATTAAAAGAAATATTTAAGTTGATTAATGAAGCATTATATTTATGCATTCATAAAATAGCTAGCAGTATCATGAAGCGCCAATTTTTATCACTCTAAAATTTTTGAAAAATATTCGAAATGCATTTGAGCATGTTTTTAAATATTTATTTTCTAACCCCTCCAATATTCAACATTAGATGTTTCTCAATTTTAGATAATAGGCATAATTATTGGAAAAATATGTTACCATATGCTGCAAGGGTCATTCGAAAATAGATTATGGATTAAATAAACATGCTAATCATTATATGGAAATTAAACTCGTCAACGACTTTGTTAATGAGGTTCAACTCCTTTAGAAATGAAAATATCTGACGCTAAAGATCAGTATTTTGACATTCAATTGTATTGATAATACTACATGGATAAATTCATCGAGAAATCCATTGTACAGCTCTACATTCCGAATATGCGCACTTAAGATCTTTTTGGATGTATCAATTTCTTTAGATTTGAAACCCACAGCATAATAGATTGTCTTTTTACCAACTATTTACTCTCATTTTCAAGTAATTTTCACTTGATTCCAAACAAAAATAACATCAACCAACTATCCACAACAATTTTTGTATTTATGCAGCTTGACATGGCCTTCAGTAATTATGTAACAATATTCATCAAGGATTCAGCTTGATCAAGTAGTTGTTAAAATACATCAGTTTTGTTTTCGAAAATGACAATATAATTAACAGAAATGTAGGGCAAGGTGTATTCGGCGAAGGTGATATGATTTGAATCAGAAGATATAATTGACTGATAATTCCCATGTTCTTTCTAACTGGTTATAGTGATCAAATTGATTGACTTCAATATGTCTTGTCTGCATATTCAAATTCATAAATTTTGTCCCGGTAATAACCCTCAATACATCTTTACTTATCAAAGTGATCTTAAATATACTAATATTACAGTTAACCTTTTTTCGTGTCATAAATTTCCGAAACGGCCTATATCCAATATATTTGATTACATTTTTTCTGTAAACTTGTATGACTAGATCAATGATATTTATTGATTAATTACAGAAATTTACAATCTATATGTATTATTTGTAAGAAGTCTCTCGAGTTATTCTACAGATAATTATTGTTGAAAATCGTGTTTAATGCAACGAATATCTATTTCTGAACTAATTTACACTCTGATTGATCACGAATCCAACAATAATTTACTGTGAAATTGATTGCATTTACACCTGATTTATAACAAAAAATATATTTTTATTCATTCAGTATTATATATTTTCAAATTATGTTTGAATGCTTACGAATTATTTATTGATACTAAGAGCAGCTCGTCAGAATTAAAATCATATTAGACTTATTCAAGCACGAATTCACATAAATATTATTGTGCTCCTTTACCCGGCTATAAATAGCTCCATATAAATGTCAAATGATTATTCTCCTAAAAATCATTATCAACCATTTTTATATCCAGAAATATCAAACGATCGCAGAGATGACCATTTACGATTTAGAGATGATTTCCCGAACATGTGGCTTCTCTTTTATTATATCTTATGACAACTATATCCCAGAATATTGATTTCAAGCTCAAAGAGATCTACAAGGTTTTGGATGATGTATCGAAGATCGTAGAGACTATTAATCATTGTTTATAATAAGAGTACAACAGAACTCCCATTTGTGTAAATTGATGGTATAAATATGTGTGGTTAGAGTAATTTTTCAATCCGTGAAAATACTATGGTGATTTTCTTTGATTTAGGAGGATTATCAAATATTAGAATAATGTTGTTTATAATATTAAATCATTATATTATTATTAAGCATAAAATCCATGAAGGATGATCTTTCTGAGGTTTATATAAGCTTTCTGTTGTTGAAATACAATATCTTTGTTCAAGCATTAGAATAACGGGTATGATTTTCAAAATCTAGAATATACTTGAATGTGTATGGAATTGGTATACTCTAATTAAAATATATTTAATGACGGGGTGACGTTTATATAAACGGAATTTAAAAAAGAGTTTTATCATGAAGTGCTAACAGTTCTAAAATATCACAGGAAATTACTTTGGCCTAAAAATTTTAACAAGGGACCTGAAGCAAAAAATTCAGTGAATTATTGGAGAGGTATTTATGATTTTTTTCAATATATCATGGAATTGCTTAAGATAAATGTTAAAAAATTCACAGGCTATACAGTATAAAAAATATTGGACAGTTTCTAGTAAAATATTAGTAGATTAAAACCAATATTATACTGATCCTTAGTCTCAAGAACAATATTAATCATGTTTATGGGCGATAGAATCAGTCTCGAATCTGATATGCGTCAAAAAAATGTTGGCTTCCTAATTGCCAGGTACCATATGAAATGTTTTTTTTATTTGACTTAATTGGTTTTTGTATTTTTCAAAAGATTAAAGGTAAATATAGTTGACCCGATATAAACCTTTTTGTTTGTACATCAGGGTTAGGCACAGTTAAGCGGACGCGGGCCAATTAATACCTTTTGGCTTAAAATCGAGGGCAGGATTAAATATAGCGATTAAATAATAAGCGGTGAGCTAATGTTTAGTATATTAATATAGTTTTTCATTGGAATTCATCAAAAATCTCATAATTCCTGAATCAAAATGGTATATAGTTATTGGAAAGGCCTAAAAAATGCTTGAAGAATTAGATTCTTCCTTGACGCCTAAAATTTTTTGCATTTTTTTGAGCCATATATTGGCAATTACAGCATGATTAACGATTTAATTAGTTGCAAAATAATTAATTTTAATAATGCAGTTCCTTATTATGGTTCAGAAATGGGGATGGATTATATATCATTTTTCGCAAAAAATATGCTTTTACCCTTATAATTCGGACAAATTAAACTTAATCAAACGAGTGCCGGATTAAAAAAGATGATGTCTTGTAGCTTCTCACCTGTGTTATAAACCGTTGAAATTCAAGGGTTGTCACCAAATATAGTATACGTTCATGTTCTAAACATTTATTTTTACCTCTATCACGAGTTTGATGGAATAAAGTAATACGGCTGATATCCGGATTAAGAACAGATAAGGGCCGGAGCTTGCCCATCCATGATATATAGAATATTACATCTATAAATTCTTTTAGTAGGATAAATTCTCAATAATTTCATTTCAAAAAATGAGGAGAACGATCCGATTTTTTACCAAATGCTGATTAAATGTGAACATTTTAACCGCGATCCAAACAAANTTTATTTTTACCTCTATCATGAGTTTGATGGAATAAACTAATACGGCTGAGGACTGGATTAAGAACAGATGAGGGCCGGAGCTTGCCCATCCATGGTGTAGATGGAACCGTATTTTAGCTGTTTTTATATAAATGTTGTCATTTTATTGATTTTGATTCTGAAAAAAATCAGCTTTTAAATTTAACACTTAATATTTTGAAAATGATTTACGAAATGAGAATGATGGAACACCCAAAATGTAATAAATTATAGATGAGAAATTTAGTAAACAGAACAAAAAAATCCATCGGCCAATTTATAGGATTTGAATATGCTAACGAAATTAAAGTTAATTTATTCAAAAAGATGAACATGAACTTTATGCCCAAAATTAAAATTTGAACTGGATGATGGTGAGTAATGACAAAACAATGTAGAAAGCTGGAAAATGCTTTTTTACTCGTAAATTATTTGAATTGTATTCATCAATGTCTCATTTTGGTACATGGAGATTTTTGATTATGATCACATTTAAATTTCTTCCCAACTAACGAATGCCACTTTGATATCGTAGATCTAGTCTACAGAGAACCAGGGGTCAATTTGATCATAGGTGAGTCATGCACTACCCTATTCTGTTCGCGGTTGCGTTCATTTACCGAGTGTAACCCTGTAGCAAGTGAACAGCGTCTCAATCGAGGTTGACACAAAGTTCGAGAAGTTATGCACTGGTGCAGGTTTATACACTTCCCGACCGTTGTCAAGAAAATAGCCTTTTAATGAAATATGCATTACATCTCTTGAATCTGAAAATTGAAAGTCACAAAACTGAATCTATCATAGGTGAATTCGGAATAAAAGAGAATTAATAAAGATGTATCAATAAAATTCAAAATCTTATATTTTAAAACGGTTGTTATCAGGAGCAGTATATTTAGCTGTTACGTATTGTAGTGCTTGATAGTTAATTCTCGTATAAATTACTCTATTCGCTTAAAAAATGTGCATCTGTCACTTAGAACAATTGTATAACACAATACAGATAAATAAGGATTACATATTTTGTTTATTAAAACTGAATGTTTGATTGATCATTTACGTGTTTTAAGTTTAAATGAGATAGATTTCAAAATTAATCCTAATCTCTAAACAACTGAATATGTAATACAAATTTATAATAATATAAAAAGATATTCATAAAAATTTGAAACATAAAATATTGTATGTTTGTTTGTTTAAATGATCAAAAATTCATGACTTGCCGCGTTGATTTGATTATACGAAATGGTATACGATAAATGAACACAGATGAGACAGAATTCAAAAGAGGAATTGTGTATGCTGAAAGAAGAGTTTGAAAAGTTGGATACTGACAAAGATGGAATGGTCTCGAAGGATCAATTGATCAAAGCCATGATCAATAGACCAGATCAATATACTCAGGAGGACATTGATGAGATGCTATTAGAGCTTATCTTTGGCACAAATGGAAAAATATCCTTCAAAGATTTTTGTGATTACATTCAAAAATAATTTTAATCGAAACAGCTTTTTTAACTATAAAAAAATGTATTTTTTCAAAATAATGAAACTTAGTGAACTTCAATTTCAGGTAAAAAAATCAACAATCCTCAATCATATAAACAAAAATCTGCTTTTTCTTAACACCTTTCGTTTAGATATATATGATATGTCGAAATATGTTAAAAACACAAGAGATTGCGCATTTTATGAATTCAATAACATATTTACACATACATTACTTGGGGTTTATTAAAAGATATCTGGTTTTACACTTTTTCATAAGTATTCTCGTGTATCTTCGCATCCTTAAAATTTTTTCATTCCAAATGTCTGAAAGTATTGAATAAACAAAATAAAAATTCTTATTTAGCTAATTTGGGGGTTATAGTGCTTTGAACTCCCATTTATCGGCTATGCAAATCATTAAACATCTTTGAAAATCTTTTGTTTTCATTGCAAGACATTTAGCAGATTTGCAGATTATTTGTCGGCATTGCAAATGATATAGCGGCTTAGCATATAGTTTTCGCAGTGAAAAAGTTTGAAAAAAATTAACTAATACATTCATGATTTGTAAGAGTGTTAAGGTTTCTTCGATGAGTCAAGAATATATTATCATTTGAATTAACATTATGGACACGCATCATCTGGAATGACCTCAAAATTGAATGAACCAGCCCATCGTGGTGAAAAAATTTCAGTGTTGGCTGCCATTTTGATATCTAGCGTTGTTTCCTTTTTAAGAGCTAATAGAGAAATTAACGGAAACTCGTTTTTAAATTTCATATCATCCCAAGACTTTCCCTCAATCGGAAGATCAATTATAATAATTATGGACAATGCAAGAGTTCATAAATTAAGGGAAATAAATGCTCTTTTTGTCTCGATATAAAATTAGATTCGAGCTTCGAATCCCAGATTCTCCACAGCTACATTCCATCGCCTAGTAGTTTTCGAAATTTAAAAATGAAAAGAGTTGAAGGAGAAACGATACATCGACTCGACAGCAACTCAAAGATATTTCTCTCGTAATTATGGAAACGTATAGAGAATGTAACATGATTTGGTATTTCAGACATATAACAACGTTCTCAGAAATAGGATTTTGACGAGAAAACTTCTAAAAATAATAAATGTATTCGTTAATTTTGTTTTTTTAATTCAAATTTTTTTGTTTAAATTTCAGGTTGTGACATATTATTTCAAAGTCTCGAAATGATTTATTATGTTGACACATAATCTGAAAATCCGCTAAATGTCTTGCAAAGATTTTAAAGATTTTGCAAAACTGACAATTGATGATCAAAACCGATAAAAGAGAGTGAAAAGCACCGTAATATGGATGAAAAACACCATGATCGCAATATCAAGCATATTGATCATGGAATGATATCTGAATAGAAACTGATGGGTTTTTGATGATTGAGTAAATTTTTATAAAAGATAAAATATCATGCGTGAAAACTCATTATATATGAATAGAGCAGTTCGAATATAGTAACTTTATGGTGGTCTGTTGATTTTTTCTACAGATAAAAACTCCCGCGTGGTTAATATTTTCAATTGAAGCATCTTTTTCGTTCTTGTAAATTGTCAATTGAATCCAATCAAACTGTTCATATAGGTGAAGATATTTCCATGGTTAGCTTGTATTGCTCTATACCGAATATTCTGATTAATGATTTAGGCTGTATCTTATCAGAATTCATACCTTTTGACTGTGTGTATATGATAAAAATAATCGCTTTCCCTCAAAACAATCGCAACAGGAATATTTTTAAAAATGTTGAAATCATTTTCATAGTTAAAACAATTTTACATTTGAATGAAAAATAGTGAATAAACTGTTAGGTTTGAATTAAATACAACATTGAAACAGAATCGTAAACAAATAAAAGATGCGTTTCAATAATGGGTTTATTATTATAATGTTCATCTATCAAATGATTCAAGTCAATGATGCCACACCAAAGTTATCTACTGAATCTTATCAGCAGAAAATTGAAATAAAAAAAACATCAGAATTTTTAGCTGATTTCGAGCTTTATGGTAAACGATGACATAAATCGAAGTTTAGAAGTAGACAGAGTATGAAAAATATGATGGATATATTTTTTCAATTGCCAATTGTTACAAATTTGTTACTTCAGGACAAATGATTATAAAATGTCCACATTTAATGGAAATCTATATACCCTGTTAAAATGAACAATATCACTAATGGAGTTTTACGGATTAATATTTGATGTGATTATGTTATCCGAGTAAATATATCTATGAAAATCATGTAAATAAAAGTAAATACAAAAACTGAAAACGAGAAATCGAGTATAATTGTTAGAAACTAGATATTAATTATGTTCGTTAAAAGCAGGCAATAAGGAATCGTAATAAATGTCATCAATATTTCATTGAATTTTTTAAATTGAAGAATATGTCTTTGTTATTAATGATTCTATTTATATTCTAAATTAAACATTGAAAATCATAGTTATTCATCATGTATTATCTCTGTTTAAATATTCCACCCTTGCTTTCATTGCTTTTTTAAAGTTCTTTCAGTCTATTTTACAATAATAAATCTGTAGTTTATGAAGCAAGTGATTTGCTTAATTGTTGATAACGTAAAAACCTTTTACGCAAGGCCTCAAAAAAGGTTGTTTTCCACCCCATATTAATCAATTCAATTTTATGGAAACTTTAATATCTATTTCATTAAAGAATACTAAGTTTATCATAATGCATCTAATAGCATAACTCACAAATATATCATGTTGACTCGAAATGGTACATATATCCATCCGTTAATTTATTAGTGACGTCATTTTATGTAGCTATCATATCTAATATTACTGTTTAAGTACTTATATTTCAATACAATAAGACACTATATAGAGAATCGTATGATTTTATATATACTCAAAATGACAAGAGTGCTGTAGAGCGGTAACCGAAGAGAAGACTTACAGACACCTGCCAGTTATATCTTGAGTATGCATAGATTGAATAACGGAATCAGGTACGAAAAATGGTATTCAGAAAATATTTAAGTCAAGAATATTAATTTTGTTCCTGATAAAAAGCCTCCAAATTTTTCAGTCTATATGTTAAGATTTCAAAGAATAAAAGTGGATGAAGTTTTCAAATTTTTTAATCTCTCAAGGATCCTTATAAATACATTTAGCGCTAATATATATTCTGTTTTTACTGTTGATTATGTGTAATTTTTCAGGGGTCCTAGGTTATCTAACACATGACTCGTGATCACATTGATGAAATATTTCATAATTTTTGTTCATTTTCCAAGAAATACATTTATACATTTTGTTCTAGTACATTTCATAAAACTCGAATTCAGAAATTCCTGATATAGAAACTCCCTAAGATGAATAAAAAAGATGTTTTTGATGACCTGATACATCTATTATCATATATTATTGCCCGAAAATTGACGATGCTATAGGATATAACGTCTATGTTTTAAAGAAAACAACATACAACTAATTTTCAAAATTTGTAAAAATTTATTTTAACTAATCAACATATATGATTTTCAATCTCAATGATTGTAGTATCAACTAAACCTGAGGATTATAACCTGGGATCGATGAAGAGTTTCTGAGGTCCTTGAAAAGCTATGAAGGGTTCAGTGAAGATCATTAAGGGTTTCCGCATCATAAAAATGATAAAAAACTCTTAACTAGACTAATTTAACATTTTTAGGATAAAATTAACAATGTTATTACACAATATTAACATCATTTTGACCCTTCTAACTTTTGAAAACACAATATTACCATCTGATTCAAAATAATGTGAATCATGTATTTAAATAACTTTTTATTTGTTAAATTTTCAGCCAATTAGAGCAAACCTATAGCATTAGGACAGTTCGAATTATTGTATTTTTAATCTTCATCAATAAAGCATTGAAATTATGCATGATTTGAAGCTTCGTTGAATTTCTAAAGCTTTCATGTTAGTAAATCTAAAATACATTGCTCTTGAATAATCAAACGATAGAAATTAGATGAATTTATCAACTTAATGTGATTGGTATTTTAAAATTAAAACTTTGATAAGGCGCTTTTTAACATGTTTAAATAATCAAGTTTGTTACAGAGCGATAGGGCTTCTGAGAATTCTAATTTTCATTAACAAAAACCAAAAAATATGAATATAGACCGTTGAACACATCATAACTACAACTATTTTTTTCTAAATTAAAGAGGCAGCTGGTACTATGTCGTGAAAAATATTTAGATAATAAAAACAACTCTGTAACTAACTTACCTTTTCAAAGATACAAACAAATAAAATGTATCAATATTTGATAATATATGGGGTTGGTGGTTATGACAACGGTCAGCGAATGTATAATAACTGTACCAATGCAGACTGCGAGAACCTTGTGTCGACCGCGATTGCGACGCTTTTCACTTGAGGCAGGGCCACACAC
>JWZT01002643.1:226491-243339 GCA_000827895.1 Thelohanellus kitauei
TATATATATATATATATATGTATACTCTAATTTACTATCCAGTGTTTGTGTTAAAAATGTTCCTTCTGAAAAATGGGTCGAATTGTTAAAATGTGAACAATTATTTTTAAATTTACAAACTTATGCTTGTTTGAGAAGAATCTGTCAACCAATAATATAAATTCTAATGGATCATCGTCTTAAAAAAATTTTTAATAATTTTTTCATTCAATATTGATTGATATAAAACTATAAAACCTGAAAAAATAATTTTAAAAATTTAATTTTCTGTTTAAGTTACATTAAAGCTAAAATTCTTAGATTAAGGTGTTTCGAATGATTCAAATTTTGAACGGAGTAAAAAGAAAAAAAATAAATGAATTTTAGTTAAATTTATAAAATCATACAATACAGGGTTTTCGGTTCAATTTCGTCATTTTGAAAATGGACAATATCATTCATACCAATGATTTACGATTTCAACCAAATGACGAATTTGGAATTATTTATCTGTCGCAAACTAAATCCAGTTATAGCCAGAGAACCTGAAATAAAGTTGATGACAGTATATTTGAACAAAATTTATATAGGTTCATAATCCTGGAAGATCGATAGCAAATATCTATTTTTAAGAATTAAAATAGATACCCTATATCTAATTTTCTACACAAGTTTCGAAAAGTGAGAAGTGTCGAGAAAAGACCGGTAGAAAAAAACCATAAAAATGACTTTAGATAAAAAATATATCGTAGATTTTCTTGATGATGATTTTACAATTACTTTGAGTAATATCTTTGACTGCAACTGTTGGTGCAGAAACGCGATGACATTAATCCTGGATATTTGAATAATGAAATCATTACTTAAACCAATGTTATTAAACCTCAGATGAGTCGTATATATAATATTTCAACTATTTTTCAAAAAGACGAAATTTTACGAAAACGGATGAAATCGAACTGAAAATCCTGTATGTATGCGTTCGTATCAAAATGAAGTAAAATAATCTTTAAATTATATATCATCTATGAAAAATATTTTCGGAATTCATTGGTACCCGTCTTTTTAGTTATATTTTGTAATGATGCAAATCAAGAATTTATTCGTGTTATAAAAAATATGAATGGGAAAAAGGTTATCTACTGAGAAACGCTTCCAAAATATCTATTTTATCACGAAAACTTGATAATCATTGTTTTTGGTTTTTCTGGTCTCCTTTAACGATACTGAGCATGTATGTTCAGCTAACACAATATTATGCCATTTTAAAATTGTTCAATAAATATTGGTAATATTTTGACTCATCAAATTGTCTAGAGAATCCTAAAAGTACAACAGAAACGTCATACAGTCAACTCCTGATAAGAGCACACTCCGGTTAAGCTGACCAAAAAATTTGGTCCCGTTTCTATGTCGCTCTATATATTGACTCCGCGGGGGTATCTGCTCACTATGGTTACATGCGCATTTTTTCCCGGTCGTGAGGCTGTGCACTTAACCGGAGTTGAGTGTATAATCAAATAGAATTTCGAATATACATCCACAAAGTTTGTTTTAGTTAACAAATATGTGAAAAAAATGATTTTTGGAATTCAAAACAACATCACTGTCAGAAGATGCGTAAGTAGTGAACCCACACGTGCACGCCTCGAATAATGTTTCAGGTTTTCCGAACATGCGAGTTTGTTTGGTTATATAAAAGTACTCAAAACACAAAATTTCAGAACCAGAATTAAAAAATACGACTTAGAATGCGGCAGTTAATTATTGTTGTTCTATCAATACCATTTGTTACTGAAGGTTCTATTCTTGAATTTTTCGTATTTGATCGTTAAAATTCAATATATCCTTAAATTTCAGTAAAATTGATCACAATACAAAAACGGGCCTCAGTGATATACTAAAAATCACTCTTGACGAATAATTATAGAAATTTGAATTTATAATTATCTTTATCACAATTAGGACTCAGAAATTTGTACAGGGTTGTCGGTCTAAATTGACGTATATCCAGTACAAATTGGCCCACGGAAAACCATATTTAACTGGAATTCGCCGAAAAAAAACAGCTGCAACGAATAGGATAGGACAAACGAGAATTATGACCGAAAACCCTTTATTATACAAAGGAATATTCTGTTAGTTTTTTTAATTTTCGAGACGTTTTTGGTAATTTTTTTAACTGTAAATTTAAAATTATCGACTTATAAGTTGTATTTCTATAAAATGTCAAAAATTTTAAAAATAATTACTGATTTAGAGTTTCGCAGAAACTGGTTTTCTCTTTCCGCCGCATCTTGAATCACATTATCTCGTGTATGGAATATTGAATCTCTCAATGATGAAGCATCAGCTATATCTGAGGATTATATCAAATATTAACCGTAGTTTGACGAATCACTGTCTGCAATATCGAATCTGTCATCTGATGAATAAATGTCCGCAATGGTATATCGGTCATCTGAAGAGAAACCGAGAGTGGAATCAGCAATGGGAGTCTGTGCAGACATTTCCTTTTGGCTTCCCGCCTTTTTAAAAGAGGTTTATAAATTTAATAAAAATTCAGTTAAAATAAGATGTAAATCAATAGAATATAGATCATGCTAACAAGATTTAAAAAAATCACACATAAAATACGGTTTTAGTTTAAGGCTTTGATTCTTTCGTATCAATCATAATTAGCATGCGCGATTTTTTATTTTAATAACCTGAAATACTCCGGGTTAAATTTACAAAAATGAGGAGCAAATTTAGTGTTTATATTGATTCATTCATTTCTAGAAGTATACAAAAATTTTTGGCAATATTATCATCGGAATATATTTTTTCAAATAAAAAATATTGTTGGATTATTTGATTGAGATATAAATATTCTCAAATTTATCATTAGACAAATATTAAATTACATTTTGAAGATTCTGTCCTTTTCTGTCTCCTGATCCTATAAATTGAAGTTCTTGAAGTAATTCACCCATTGATAGTTGCATTGGACTCGAATCTATCAATAATAATTAACATACCTCCTTGTATGGGATCGAAGCTGGCCGATGCGCCTTCCTCACTAGGCTGTACGTAAAGAAGTTATGGAAATTGGAAATAAGTATAATTATGAGAATATATAGGTAACATTTCTCGAGAACATAATATAAATCAAGTTTAAGATAACGGCACATCAATTGTTAAAATTATAGATCAAGTACTTATTAATTATGTATAAAATAAATAATTTTATTCAGAATATATTTTACAATACTTTAAGTTATCCGCACATAAAGTTAACAGCAAATATATCAAAAAAATACTTGTTGATTGGTCAATGGGTCTTGATCTGGACTGGCATCCATACCTGGAAGTGTGGTGGTATCTTTAGATGATGCCTGAGACGTTTCGCCTAGGTATGAAAACAGATAAAACCTGCTTCAAGATTAGGGTCCCAATTTCTCTCATGGATTATTGGACCGTGTACCTATGCATCCGAAACTGGTATTTTGGAATATTTATGAAGAACAAAGAATCGGAAATGATCGATTTAATTTACTACTGCCCAAACGATTCTTATAATAGTAATAAAATCAACTTGTATAAGCATGACATAAAATGAATTTATATAACAAATCTTTTGTTATACGACACAAAAAATGCCATGAATTTAATAAAACTGACTTGTGTCGATGCGAATGTTTATATCAAGGTTTAACGATTTTTTATTTCTGACAATATAAACCATATTTTGAAAGATATTTCGGTGTTGTGGTACAATATTTATAAACTTTTAGAAATCATATATTTGTAGGGAGTAGATTGGCTAAATCAACAATAGTTGCATTCAATGAATTTTTCTATAATATTCCTCAAACCATGAATTGAAATGAATGTTTAAAATGCGTTTTATATTCCACATATTTTTTAGAATCTCTACCGTAATCTGACTGAGTCTTCTTAAAATCCTAGTATATGGTTTATGTGATTTAGTTGTATTTTAAAGTAGGGAAATCAAATCCAAACATTTTATATTGCTTCTTCATTTATGATTTACACAAATTTAGAAAAAAAAAGTTAATTTAGTCATTTTTAATTGAACACATTCATCGGAAAGTCTAGTAGTGGGTTTATGGTTGGAATTATTAAATATTATTTTAAATAATAATATTCCTGATTTTGGCATATGATACGAAAAATATTTTATTCACTTCGTATGATAACCTTAAATAATAATTTTATGCCACAATAACAGTTACGTGACAGGGTTTTCGATCCGATTTAGCGTTTATCCAGCCAAAATTGGTGTGGCTCTATTTTTGCTGTTTTCAATCAAATTTTGACGCCGACAAACCAGATTTAACTGAACAAAAACCAAATTAGACAAAATGAAAAACCAAATTTAACTGAAAACCGCCGCTAACAAATAGCTGAATCCAATTTGATTAGACGAACGCTAATTTGGATCGAAAACCTTGTAAATTATTGTTGTTTTCTGTTATTTTTAAATACAAAATAAAACTCCACAACAAAAAATATTTTAAGAAAATCATTACAGTAAAATGTCTGGCAAAAAAAATAATTATTTGACGTGAAAATAAAGTTCCGTATTTTTCGGTGTAAGGAGCGAAACCATTTTTAAATCGCATCCCTAAATTTTCATGAAAAACGTATTTTGTCTTATATAAGCTATAGAGTTCAAAATTTTGGAAAAAGCTTATAACTTATAGTCAAGAAAGTAAGGTAAACGGTAAAAACTCACATATTAGCCACATAGTTATATAAGGCGAATGATTCAAATCTTGGGTTAAAAGCATCACATTATACACCAGAAAGTTCGGTGAATAAAACATTAATTATTTCATTAAACTGTGTGATTTAATGAAAGAAAATCACAATTATAAAATAAACAATTATTTTTTTCTTAATAATAGTTTTTAATAAAATCTTAAATATTAATAAACCAATCCATTCAAATTTAGTCCTTATTTAATATCATTTCCTTATTTTAGGCATTATCTGATTATTATTTAATCATATAAATATCAATAAAACTGTAATAGATAGTAATAATTTACGTAAAGTAAAGAGAATGAACATTTTGTTTGCTGAATTATCAAATATTCGAATAATATTGAATTCTGGCATGCTCATTCAAAATCGTCCGATTCAATTTAGATAATTTAAAACTTGGAATTTTGTGCCTGATATCCTTAGAATACATTGGCTGTTTTTGTTACAAAGGAATATGTATTGAAATTTTAACTTATATACTTACTCAAATTGAATTTTTCGACTTAAGGACAATTTGTGTCTCCAAATATTTCCTCAGATGACTGATAGTCACGAAAATATATTGAAGAAATCCAATCATCTACAAAGCTTCAAATTACACTTTTCCTTCCGTGTTTCCCACACATTCATTGATAATATCGGCTTTTGCGAATGCCTGCCATTGTTTTATTCAAAATATTCCATGAATTCATCCAATATTTCCCTTTTTTTGAATGAAAAAAATTAAATTTTTTAATTATATTTCAAGAAGGGCTCTTTATTGAATACAATTTTAATTAACAATGAGAAAATACGACGTATTCCATTCCCAATTTCCATTTTTGAAAAAAAATAATTGCAAATTTCTAAAGAGGTTCACGATATAATACTTATGAGGTTTGCACGCCTCTTCACGAATCAAATGATCACAGTTTGTGTATTTTAAAGTGTCTAAAAGCTGCTGAGATCGCTAAAACTAGTTGTTTAAAAATATTACATCTAATTTTTAGAATACGTTCCCACTTCAGCTGAGAATCACTACATGGTTAAACTGAGAGGAAAATTTTCGATCTCACCAATCGACCGATCAATGGTGTTCTGATATCTGAGTGTCAACCCGATTTATTTCATCGTTATTCATCACAATAAAGTCTAATATTGTGCTCTTATCGAAATAAAGGTTAAAAATTTCAAATTTAGTAAATTGCTAAAACTAGTTGTTTAAAAATATTACATCTAATTTTTAGAATACGTTCCCACTTCAGCTGAGAATCACTACATGGTTAAACTGAGAGGAAAATTTTCGATCTCACCAATCGACCGATCAATGGTGTTCTAATATCTCCAGTGTCAACCCGATTTATATCATACTTATTCATCACAGTTAAGTTCAATACGGTGCTCTTCTTGAAATAAATGTTTCAAAATTTCCAATCTAGTTCATTCAAAAAAACGGGAATCTGGATGAATCCATGAGGTATTCTGAATGAAAAAATGGCAAGCGTGCGCAAAATGAGAAATTCGGAATGAATCCACTGGAAATTGGGAACCGGAGTTGGTTTTATTGACGTGAACTATAAATTATTTATATTTATTTCTTATAACTTGGTGATCGTAATAATTTTTTTCGAAATCTAATATGCCGTGTATTCATTAACTTAAAAATTGTACATCCGAAAATGAGTGCTTTTCAAAAATAAATACTTAGCTCGTATGAAACTGTACATGTAGAATTTATTGGATGATAAAATGACGTGAACATTAAAATGAAGACTTTTCCTAGTACAGGGTTTCCTATTCATTTTTGCTAAAATAAAATTCTTCATTCCATTATTTAAGAATAATATAATTAATAAATTCAGTATATTTATTTTTAGTGTTCTATAGTTGATCTTGGGGGCAACGATACTTGCGTATATGCACATGAATGTCGTCAGCAGAACAATGAAACTTTTCGCAATGTTTAAAAAAACATACAATTTTATTTTGGAAACAATGAGTTTGAAACCCTGTATTATTGATAATTAAGATCATACAGTGTTCCCAAAATCAGTGATCAATTCGCAATACTCTAATAGCCAAAATTATTTTATTTCAGATGGATCGAATGAGCAAAACGATCAATTATATTTTAGCGAATATTGTAGATTTTATCTGATTTTAATGCTATTTACAAATACTACTCCTTATAAAGATATAGCAGTTTTATTGATTTGTTAATATATTTATCATTTTAACAAATATCTGAATGATGGAGGGAGTGTTAATAATTTTTTATAACATCCACTAATTTTATAAGGAATTATTTTAAATGACATCTAATTTTCGCCGCTTCTTTCCTTTTGAATAATTTTAATGAGGTATTTTCACTACTATGACCAGCCAATTTATCGTTTTGCGACAAGGCCCCTGAAGTTTGACAAATTTTAAACTTTTGAAATCAATTTATCAGATTTGAATTAAAATGGATAGTAATATAAACGATCATACAGAGGTGCTTTTTGCCTTTTTGTAAGAATAAGACGAGTTAATCAAACAGTATCCATTGAACATCAGTTACTATGTGTTTGCGAAATTTAACAATCGGAATGCCTATGTCGAAATTAAGCTTTTTTAAAGGTATGTGAACCGATAGAAAATTTTCAGAAATTTATCAAGGCGAGAAAGGATAGAAAAGCTTCCGAAGGGAGACAACATTGAGCTAAATTGATAGACGAACAAAATGAATCACTGTGCGACATTCTGGATGAGGACTGTGGGCGTACGATTCAGAGAGTATCGGAGCTGTTTTTTGAGAAGCACAGTGTACGAATCAGTCGAACCACTCCTACGTGTTGCTAAAGGATTTTATTACACATTTTAAACCCTCGGGCGAATTCCAGAAATGGGTAGTTACCCACAAAATATACAAACCTGGAATCACACGCCGTTAATTTTCAAATAATAGCTCCGAACGGACAAAAAATACAATTCGACGACACTGGTTTATATGTTAACGTAATGTTTTTATATGGTTGAGAGCTCATATGAATTGGAGCCACAAGAGTAGTTCCTGTATAAAGTCTCATAATTATTCCGTTGCCTGCACGATGTCTTGTGAAGGGCTCGTAAATTTCCAAATCCAGTAAGGAGAATACAATCACGAATGTTTTCAGGAATATCTTTTCGAGATATTTTAACTCTTTGGAGCACATGAGATTTCCGAGGCTTATCTAGTAATAGAAAATGTACAATTTCATAAAACTGAAGTCATTCAAAACACTATTAAGGCATTTAATTATTTACCGATCTATTTGCCATGGTATTCTCCCCCCTCGTCCTCCCTTTTTGAAACCAATCAAAAATTTCTTCTCTAAATGAAAGATGTTAGTGTGACGCCATTTCTAGAACTTCCGTAGAAGTATTTAGTAAAAAAGAAAATTGCAGGTGCCACAAAACATCCAACGACTACTGTAGATTATACAGACATGTAAAAAGGTATTTCCATGTTGAATTTAAAAGAGTCCTTTTGAAAACTCATTAATTTTAATTCTAAATTTTAAATATTTGTGGAAGATTGGCTGATCAAAGATGTATGATCGGAATATTTCTATTACCGTAGAAATTTTCATATCAAAGGATGTATGAGAGTAAATATGGTAATTAACTGGTATATGATTTCAATCCAGACACCTAAAGGCCATTTATACGAAGCCAATATGTATGATAAAAACACTTCGTGATATATATTGGCTAAATATGCGCTATGTCAATGATTACAACGACTCAAACATTCCTGATAATAGAAATCATTTCCGAACTATCCTGAAGTCAGAATTTGGTCAACGAAAAAATATGATAAATTACGCTATAGCCTCTTTCTTTTGTATGTTTAATCATTTTTATATGAAAACCAAATATCATGTTGAACGAATTTATGAATCAATTCCAAAAATCGGAGACCATTTCTCTGAAATATATCTGTTTCAAAGCTCGTGAATATTATGGAATATAAATATCTAAAATAATAGATAATGGCGGTTATTTTATAACATTAATCAAGTTAAAATATTTCAATTCTCATAAATTGGATTTATATCAATGAGATATGAGTTTGAAAATGGAATATAAAATTATTATAATCATAACCACAAACGAGCCTTCACCGTTAAAGTTATCAAATTTTTAAATGATTAAAAGTAAAACCGGGTTTAATGTCTATTACCACTTACAACGCGTACCTCTGTAGCGCCATGATTCAGTTGATTATAATACTTGTTAAAAATAAGTTGTTACCATTAAAAAATACTAAAATATGCAAATTTTAATAAATTTTTGAGGTAAAAGGTTTTATCTTTGTGAGACATCTTTTCCGTGTCATGCAAATTAAAAAGGCAGAAATAAAATTAGATAAATCAATGTAAATAAAACTATGTGAAAACGTATCTTTCAATTACGAAAGATTTGTCAGTTCAGATAATTAACAATATTGATTCATTTTAGATTTCAGTCATCAACAAAAGAGAAATGGGTAATATCATTTTTTCAATAAATTAATGCAGATGAAGCCTCGAAAGCCTTTTTTATTTTTAGACAAAATATATTTTGATAAAAATCGATATAATTCCCGATAGACAGAAACTTAGCACTCATAAGTGTTAAAAATTGTTTTATAGGGTTACGAGAATAATTCGTGATTCATAAGCTGAAATCAGTGAATATCCATACATGTGGGTATTCATATGACTAAGAAGAAATGACTCTGACTCGTATATATTACTACGTTTAGAAAAAAACATGTTTGAATGATGTAAGACGCGAAATATTATATAATTTATAGATACATTCCTCTTACACCATTTTCTAGCCCAAAATGGCCTATGGTCTGAGGATGACATTCAAAGATTCTGATATTTAATTTATTCATAAGTATTTTTTAGGAAAATTCTTTGCTTTTATGCTAAATCATATCTCAGTAAACGACAGCCCATATTTTACTCATGAATCTGAATAAACATTCTCAAAACTCTAAAAATCAGAATCTATATAAATATCAATTTATTGATAAATACAACGTTGGCATATTTGAATGTCAGCAGCAGCATGTTTTCCGTTTTAGATAGAAAATGGTGTAGAATGAAAGGTATTCATAATGTGAGTCTTTTTTTTATATCATTTACCGGATAGGAAGAAAACTATTGCCTTAAAATATGGCCATGCCTTAAGAAAAGTATATGCTCGTTCAAACTATCGTATCAATATCGAAAAGAAAGATGTGTGGTTTGTATTGTCGAATCGAAATATGTTGCATGCAAAATTAATTTAAAAAATGTGAAAAGATGAGATTGTTTGTCTTATTACGCGAACTAAATATTTCCACAATCAATATTACATAAAAAAAGCGAGATCTAAAATATGGATTGGCAAGTGAATGGCGATTACTTCATTTGAATCACGGATCAACATCATTGTTTGGGAAATCATCAACATTGGATGAGGTAAATCGATGGATGTTGAGAATGAAAAAAACATTTTATAAAATGTTGGAAAATGACAAACGATTATTTTTACCGTAAAGGAAAATAAAGATACCTTTTAACAAGTCAATTAATGAATCTTAGGATACATTTTTTGTGACGATGAAACGTAGAAATTTCAATAAATTTATCAACCAGGGTATAATTTTCATGTATCTTGGTCAAATTACACGATTTTCTGTCGAAAATAGCCAATTTTTTGATAAAGACATTCAAAGGTACTTATGTTTTATCAGTAAATTGGTATTTATTTAGATTATACCTGTTAGGGTTATGTGAATATTCATTCAGATTATTAATTGAAATATGTGCAGTCGTTTACTATGATTGTATTTTGACGAACACCAAAGAATCTATCTAAAATTTACTTTGAATGATATATTCAATGTTGGAACCTTTGAATGTCATCATCCGAAACTCGTCCATTTTGGATTTCGGACGGAAAATGATTATCTCAAAATTTTCATTTTAAAACTATAAATAATTTTTCTATTAGAATTGATTTGTGATAATTTATTAAAATGTTAGCTTTTAACCCAATGACATTCTAGATTTTTCGACCAATATTGTGATTTTCAAAGATGCTTAATGATCATGGCTATACAGGGTTAATCTTTTTTAGATTATGGTAGTTCTGAATGATAATGGCTGTGCATTTTGACTTTTTTTTGATAAACACGATATACATAATTTTTCATAAAAAAGAGCGCGACAAATATTGCTCTAAATATTCCAGAATATCGTTTATAATATTCATGAATATTGACGTGAACAATAAACATCGTTACATGTCGCGTATTTGCAGAAAACCCACCTTGTTTATGCGCTCAATTAATTAACTAATAACTTCTTATCTTGATTAAAAAAACAGAAAAAATTGTGCTTTGCGTTTCAACTGTCATAAAGCACCGAACGCACAAAAATAAAACGCTATAGGTAGGATATCGTCTATATCTTGATTGTAAACGAATGTTGCCTTGCGCTGCTGAAGATTCGGCCCACTCCATTACGCACACTCTATATCACTTAATTGGTTCGATGGTATTTTTAAATTGCACGAGCTGCAGCTGTATACTTTCAAAAGATGTCTGTCATTTGATATCAGGTTAGTATGGATTTTCTTTGGTAAAACGAGAAAAAATAAAAAATTTTAGGTTCAATAAATGTTCTCAAATAAATACCTTGAAAAATAAAAGGAGACTGAAGAAGAATCTATGTGCATTCATTTGTAAATGACGCAAACCTGAATTCAGCTGCACATACTCGTTAAATCGGAGGTCACACCCTAATTATCTACGTCAAAATTCTATACCAAGATGCTGATATATGTGTATTTCAAGCTTCGTTACGCAGATAGTTTGAGATACAATTTATTTCGAAACATTTCTAACAAATAAATATGGGCGATAGAGACGTTAATGTGTGGTAACAGCCACGCATGCGAGAGTCCGACACCCCTAATAGTATTTTTTGATTCAGCAATAATTCAAAACTGTAGTTAACCTTTATCATATCTTTCGATATAAGATGACGATACCGAACTAATACGAATATCAACAAGTTATTACTAGAGGATTATGATATATTCATTCTATCTTGGAGAAAAGGGTCATCTTTGAACAGATATAGGTAATCGCATTGTATGCGATAATGTTGTGGGATTTGTTTCGGTTCAACGACTTTGTAGTTTGTGTTTATCTTTTCATGTTACAAAAGGATATGTTAAACTGGAGTGCAGTTTCTCGGTTTTTGACGATTTAATCAAGACCAGATCCCCTAGGGAATAATATAAATCGTTGATCACCTTATCATAATGCGTTTTCTGAAAATATTGTGTCCCCGTTACGTTAATTTTTACGCTATCTTCTAAGATGCCTTTATTGTTTTTCAACTGCTCTAACACTGTTTTTATAAATTGTTTGTTCGAGTTACGTATGATATGATGTTTTTTGGTATTTGAAATTTTCTCTGCCTCTCAATTGTTTCCCGTAAGTGAGTTCTGCTGGCGAAAAAAATGGGGACAGATTTTTTGCCATTCAGTTTTCTAAGAGTAACTTGTTGAGGTTTCATCCCAATCGGACCAATGTGAAATGATGTGATTGAGATGCTTCGCGGATCGTTTGGTCGTAGCCTATGTTCCCTCTAAAATGCGTACGAGTTTTAGGCCTCCGCGCACAAAATTTTTAACCTAGAAGCAGAAGATCAACCTATGGTTATATCGAATTTTCTTGAAAATTTTGTGTCGTATCTTAAATAGAGCCTCGTTTATAAAATCATTGTAACCAAAACTAGTTTGGGCTACTTTTGGTGTATTTGAGGTAAGCCATTACACGCAGACAAAGTAATCTCTTTTTAAGTTTCGGCTCGATAAATTGCTCAAAACTTCAAAAATAACAATGATAGATTAGTGATTTTAGAAATAAATATTTGCTCGATTCTTTCAATATTCTGTGAATTTGAAGTAGAATACCTTTAAAAATTCTATACGTGCCTGTTGGTGTTAGATTTTCTTTGAAAGTAGTTTTGAAAAATAAACGATGAATCATGAAATATTTACAAAAATACACCAACGTTCTAAATAAATTCTGTGATCGATTGAGCAATGATGGTATATCAAATTTTCGAATGATTTTAATTCCGCCCACTGTTTTTTGTCGATTCATGTTAAAAACGATTATTTTTAAATTTAACAGATCCAATTGAGTATATGTTTACTTTTGTTCGACATAAGTTTCATGGCATGCCAACATACAATCGATATCACATTTGGAGCACTCACATAAAATATGACTCAGGAATAATATAAATACTTAAGAAGAATATGGAGAGTACCAAATTACTGTATATGATATGATTTTCGAAAATCCAACTGAGGCTATATACGACAATGATTTAGGTACAGCTTGTTGGGATCTGCAACAAATTTTTTATTGCAAGATTAATATGCACATTTCCTATAATTTAATTTCTTTATCAAATCTCTCGGCAAGATAAAACGAAATATGTTTTTCATGGTAAATTATATATAAAAAAAGGTTTTTATTACAAAGGCATAAATTATTCCTTATGTCAGTTCGATATGTTTCCATACGCATACTTGAATAAGTGATGTTATATATTTTCGAGATATTATACTACAGCGTTTTATATTTAGTATCAGAATGACAGTATATTTTATTAAAAATTTCAAGCAAAAGATACGATGGTTGGAATAAGCAAAAATACAGCTCTTGCTAGATCAATTACAGAGTCTAAATAATCAATAATTTGAAATAAGATGTTCTCAAAATTGTATGATGGTGTTCAAGTTTATTTTGCATTGATTAGGATGACATGCGCATAATAAAGATTTACAAGCCTTCTCGGTTTATTGAGTGACATCTTTTATATCCAAGATTTCATATTAATTTATTCTTACAATAATTTCAAAACGAAAGATAAAAAGAATAAATCATCTTTGAAAATGAAACATGATTTGAGATTCAAGGAATTGTGGCTTTCAGGACTGGTTGAAAAAGATGTGCCATCATCATCTGACATGCAAAAAGTTAAAACTCTGCCATATTATTTCATGTAATGACGACAGTGATTTAATTGCAAAGTTTGACAACGGCAAAAGCTCAAGGACAGTTCAGCAAATGAAAGAAATTTCGGAAATTGGAAATTGGATTATTTAAAGCGACATCTTAGTCATAAAATACATATCGAATCAATTAAAATTCTTCAAAAAATCGTCAAAGGGGGATTCAATTATACGAATGCTTTAAGAATGTATGATCGAGTGCAGCACCATACTACATATGAAATAAAAATGCAGCCCGATTGAGATATGGTAAAAAAACTGACCGATAATGTAATTCTGGATATTAAACTAGATGCTTTAACCCTTTATGTTCCAGATATACATAAACATGTGTCATAATACGTCGAAATTTCAGAACTGGCTTTGTAAAAACCTTGATTTTGAATTTTTGAAGTGCATAAACTTTGTTATAAAAACAGTTTATCAGCGAACTGAGAAAGTCGTCATTCCATACATTGATTATTTAACATAGTACTGATATTTTTTTCTAAAACGCGGATTTTATATTTCACTATCGGACAGAAACGGAAGTTTGTACAAAACCATATTTGGTTGAATTGTGAAGTTGATCTCATGCGACAACTTCTATATTTTGACAGAAATAAAAATTATACAGTGAAAACGAACAGTATCTTAAGAAGATGGCGATGTGTAAATCAGATTGCACATCAGTTATTTTAGGAAAGTATAATGTAGTGCAATATATTCTGAAACGTGGGATATATCCTAATTAGTAACAGCATTGTGTTGCTCATCGAAAATGCAACGGATGAAGATGCTTGGAAACAAATTCTATTAAAGATAGAAGTTGAAACATTTCTAAGAACAGTTTACACGATTTACAGCAGATTATCAGTCAATAATGAGAAATTTAAAGAATTTTCCAACCCTCTTGAAAGGGATGTAATTGCATTTCGGTCTGTAAATGAATTTATTTGGTTATCTAGGCATTTAGCTGTTACTGCTTTTGTGAGAAATTGCAATACTCTGATTAATTGTTTCACTGACGAATTAAGCCAAAGAAATTATCAAATCATTAAGTACAGTTTGAAAGGTTTCAAAATCTGCAGTTGTGAATGGCAGAAATAAATGATATTTATGCAGAACTTGCATCAATATGAAAATACTTTCCACGAAATATTCTGACATCAATGGAAGTGTGTCAAATGGTTTAAGCTCAATATGACATAAGATCTTCGTATCTTGTAGAAAAAGTTCATCGCAATGATGTAGAGAAGGAACAATTGATTAAATTCATCATGTTATAGACAAAGATCAATTAGTAAATCTGCTAGACTACTTTGTATTGATCTTGTGAAATGATTTCCTCATGACGAATTGATGGATTGGCAAACATTTGATCAATGCGCTGTTGCAAAACAATCACTTTTCGAATACGGTCAGGATAAGTCAATCAAATTATTACGATGGTTTTCGAGAGTTATTCCAAACTTCCACGAAGGTTTAATTGCAAAAATTCGTGAACAATATTAAGATATTTTATTATTTATTGTGGAAAAAGTTAATGTTTGTTCGATTCCAAATTTTTATGGACTCATTGCCTATGCCATGATAGATGAAGAAAGGAAAGAGCTGTCACGCCTATTTGACATCTCTGTAACAATCCATAATTATAGTGCAGACTGTGAACGAGTGTTATGCCTAATGAACTCAATTAAAACAAAATCAAGGAATCTACTATTGATAAATCATCTGTATAATTTGATGCACTTAAATTTTATATATTATCTGGAAACATAATAGATTTGTCTGCTGTTTACAGCCCTTCGATAAAAAGCGAGCAAAGACGTAATACTTTTGATATAAATGATTTAAAATATATACTAAAAATTATTCATTCATAAATGTTTATTTTAGTTAATGCTTTTATAATTTTTTAGAGTTTTTGGACATGATTAATGATAAGGAAATTGTTGTAATAGAAAATATTTAAAACTATTCATAGCTGTATTATATATCATAACGAATATTGGCATGTAGGACGAATATAATTTTTAATATTATTTCAATAACTACTTTCGAGGTTGCCGCGCACAAAAATTTTCTATAATAAATTTCCGCGCACTGGGTCTTTCTTCCGCGCACGGACGTAAAAACTTAGAGGGAACATAGTTGACGAGTAGGCTAATCTTGATCCATTCGATACGACGATCCTTATATTAACATTGGAAGTGTCAATATATACATAAACTAATACAATTATCGAATTATAATTAACCCAATCTTTGAAATAAAGGACTTTATTTAACTCAAATCTACAATTCGGCCCTTATGTATATTATTCATAGATTCAAAATTTTGTAAATCAGTGATGAGTTAACTCATTTAATCTCATTTAAATATTTCTCTATCGCGCATAATTAAATCTAAAAAAGGCCACAAATATTTCAATAATTATCGATTGGATGCAGTTTTTAATGGGTCATTATTTATTCCATATTTTACAATTATTGACATTCAGATTGATAATTAAACAAGAATTGATCTTTTATTATTATTTTAATCGTATCAGAAAACATCGGCTCAACATTATTTTCTTACTTTATTTGATCTATATAACATATAAAATTACGAAAATTCGTATCATATCGTAAAGTGAATCTCCTCATTAATTTCAGATAATAATCAAATGTAATTTCTTTTTATTTAGTAGGACTAGTATTATCTGCCACTTATGAACTCAATTGATAAAGTGGAAGCGCATTTTGACTCAACAATATGTATCAAAATTTCATGACTCAAATTGTCATCACAAGTTCTAAACAGATTTAATTTGTGGTATAAGATACACCATTTTTCATTCCGAATGACCGGGGTTCGCGCATGCTCGAAATTTCACTGCACCATATCATTTTTCATCCAGAAAAGTCGAGGATTTCATAAAAAACCGATTCTTTAAAAAAATAAAATTAATTGAAATGATCATGTTGCAATGCTTTTGACGCGAAACGCATTGGTTCGCGAATCCAACCCTCGCCGTCGTTCCGTGAAATTTGA
>JWZT01002644.1:0-34754 GCA_000827895.1 Thelohanellus kitauei
ATTCTGTAAGGGTCTTGGGATGACAAAATTGAATTGATCGAACAATTGATACCAAATATGATGACATTTAATAACAAAAATCAGCAAACTATATTAGAGTAAAAACTTTGCACAAATGCCTACATTATAAGAATAATACGGATAGACGAAGACAATAATATCTTTGCGTTTAGCATGTTTCTAACCAATTATTTTGTAAACGCTTTTGGTTTTTTGTATATGGGGGATTTTTGATGATGCAACCAGAATACAAAAAAAATTCACGTGAGTCAGTATTTTATATGTATTAAATTATTGTTTATAAACTTAGACCTTTCTTACTAAACTTATTCGAAATTTCATTTTGGGAACGGGAGATGCTTAAAAACTCACAGATGATGATTTAACCATATAAGGAATAGTGATATTATACCCAGTATATTTCTAAAAGGCGCACATTTTTTGAATATAGTTTAAATAAGATGAGTTTCTCTTGCCGAAAATGTTACCTAATATTTTTACGGACGAAATTCAGAAGGATTGCACTAACTTCATTAATCAATGAATTGAAAACGGTTATAACACCTTAAATAACGCATTCTAAAATTATGTGACCTTTACTAGCTTTATGATAATTCTCATATTTTGCTTTGATCTATACATATGAATGATTACAGGATTTTAAAAAGCCATAGTTATGTCTATCGTAATTGTTCAGTCAATAGTTGCCAAAATATTTAACTATTTGAGCTCTTACTATGACACAATATAAATTACACACATTGAGTGAGATTTAAAGACAATTTAACGATACGCCCATAATTACTTTATATAAAAACACATACACTGACAATAATCTAGTATCTTTTTCTCGTCAAATTCTCTTAATTAGTATTGCAGCGATTCAAAACGTTGAGTGAAACGTCTCTTGAAATGTGATCCTCAATTGCATCATGAAAGAATTGAATGTTAGTTTAAAAACGTAAAAATTTTCCAGTTATAAAAAACGTCTGAAGAAGTGTCGATACGTAATTAATATATGAACATCTTGCATCAAGACTCTATTTAGTCATATAACTAACCTAGATATAATTGAACACAAACGTTATACCCAATTTTTGAAAAATATATATGAATACATTATTATGTTTGAAGTAAAGGTAAGAGTTTCGGTCATATATAAAAGTATTAATAGATGTCGCAAAAAATAATCTACACTAATATACTGCTTTAAACACTAGTGCAGCGTTTTTTCGACGTTTTACAGTGGCGAAATCGTCGGAGAATGATCACGTTGTTCCAGGAATACTGAGAGAAGAGGCGAATATTTTTCCTAAATCTTTTAAAAAATCACATATTAAAAATGTCGCGAACATGCATACAAAAAGCAAATCAAAATTATTGATAATGTCATATGATATATCGATAATTAAAACCTGGCCGATGAACTTTATTATATTTTTGTTGTTATATTTTTTACTGGATAGGTTTCACAATTTTCGTAGAATTTTGTAGATGCGAATCATATTCTATTTAGCTTCTTATAAATCATGCGTTTGAGGTTCATGTGTTAAAAAAACACATATGAAATTCATCTTCAATTGACAGTAGTGATTCTACTTCTTGTCGTCTATTATAACCATTGCTATAAATACTCTTTCCAACCATTTAGAAGCTAAAATCTCAACGATAAATTGCATATATTATTTGCAATAAAATTTTATTCGTGTTCAATTATTACTCTAATGCATCAAGGTGTAGCAAAAGAGGGTTACAACAAAAATTATCTATAACTTGCAATACTAACAAGCAGTATGGCATCTGCCAAGATAACCTGTTCTTTAATCGGCTCAATTTAAAACAATTTTCTTCGAATTGAATAGTATTGGTCACGATATATAGATAGAAACTACATATAAATACCTGTCAGATGATAATCAAATCGAATCTAGATCAATAGAAAAATACAATGATAGCTTCTTTACATAATACTTGAAAACATTTCTTCGTTCCTCGAGGATCAACGTATAATACAAATTGTCAATTTATTCTGAAAAACATTTATTTTTTTCGTGGACGCCACTATATTTTTATTCATTGTCTGCATGATAATGTTCCCACAGTTCATTCCGGAAATATTTCAACAGGATATGCTAGGTTGGCAAGTCAAGTTTCATCTCCATAACATATATTGTGCTTCAGGATGCCTACAAACAAAATGATAACATCACTTCTCTGTGTTTTTTTGAAACGACGTAAGAAATGTCCTCTAAACAGCCATCTTACATATTTATTCGGTATTAACGTAACGTAGTTTGCTTCCATATTCTCTCAAAGTTTCACACAGTGACGACGATTCATTTGTATTATACTCAGATAAATATTTTTAGGTTTAGTTCAAGTTGTTAAAAAACCAGTGCTTCTCGATGAAAAAAGTAATGAGCAACAATAGGGTTTAAATTTTGCTGTGATGCCTCCAAGACAATTCATTTGATGCTTTTTGTTAATGTCGATGCGCTAAATATGCAAATTCAACCAAATAATTTGACGAATTGGCACCAACGAAAATATATCGTTAAAACATCATACGTCTCGTTTTGATGTTTCTAGTAGCTATTTTCATCACATAAAGTCTTCTACAATAGTCAAACGGTCAATTAAACGAATAGAAACAAAAAGTGTTTTTACACTCCAAACTAGGTAATAATATCAACATGATGTGCAAAGAACTAGTGACTCTATATTTATCACAATATTGAGTACAAAAAACACTGAACATTTTATAATTTCGCATGCTAATCGCTGTATCTGAAAGCGGGATTTTATTTATTTTATGCAACAACCTCTATATATTTACGCCATTTCCTTACATATTAATATTATCACCGTTTCAGCGATGGCGTGTTAATACATATTCTTTTCAATAATCTCTGACACTTAAACTCTTGCTTCTTGATCATAATAACCTATCATGATTTTCGTATAAAATAGTAGACGTCTGCCTTTTATTTGAGGCTCATTGACTCTATAAATACACTATATAACGATATGATAACTCATAATGTGTTGTTTTTAAGTTCCTTTTAAGTTAAACGGATATTGCTGCAGTATTAGCTAGCATTTATATTAAAAACTTTACACATTCTATAGATCAGATTTGATCTCAACTTTAAGTGAATATCATAGCTATGTAATTGTCACTATACATACGATTTGAAAGTTTCAGCCGATTGGTCTTTCATTTGTTATCATTTTTTGATAATACTGAATGAGATTTTGATACTATTGCCTGAAGCCTCCGTCTTTTACGACTGAATTCGAGTTTGCTCGTTCGCCAAGGAAATAATAAACTTTCAATTGTTCAAAAAGGGTAATTTTTAGAAACTACACAAATATTTTAAGGAAATAAAATCAAATATAATTTCGTAATCAGCATATAAATAAAAGAAATTTGAATTGTTCGCAGAATGGAAAAATTCTTCACAATAATATTGCCATATAAAATGACGAATCATCACATAAAATAATTTGAAGAATTGAAGCGCGGACGAATCAGTATATCTTTCAATGAATCTAACGTAATTTTTTAGGAACAACAAGGGTCTGGTGATCATGATTGATAAACACCCTTCAAAACGACTAATAATTTTGAGATGGAACGGGTTGCGCAAAAGATTTTTAACATCTTTTTTAAACAATTGAAAACATAAAAAAATTAAACATTTCAAGAAGATTGAGGAGGTGTCACCATATATATCTTCATCATATTGAGAATGAAAATCTTATTATTATTTTATTTATGTGCAACAATAAATAAAACAAAAGTGGAGGGCAGGGGGGGATATAGAGCCCTCCCATAAAATTTCCTGCTTCATTAAAGAAGAACATTTTGTCAATAAAGAATATCAATAGAGAATTCTACCACTATCCATGCAGTGTGGAAAGTTTAATTGTATAAAATTGAAGGAAGCTCTAAGTAGAGCGTATATCAGCCGGAAAACATCTATTGCTCATACCTTCATGTAATAAACATCCGCAATTGTAGATTTAACAAATATTAATTTGAATAGTTGACATATGTGTGTGAGATAGTTTTAGCATGAATTTTCCAAGTTCAATAGTTTATATTTTTCGCATTATTGGCTTCAGCAACATTAATTTTCGACATTGAAACGGTATCCGAAATTTCAAAACAGTTTTAAATATTAAAAATACATTCTATAATTAAAGAAGACATACAAAATGCAAATGTGAATAGAATAAAATGGATTTACGTGTAAAGTTAGAAAAATGTACAAAACCACTAGAGAAACGTTTTGGATTATAGGCCAATCGTTGCTATGCCAGGTAAAATTCAATTGGATATAAAAAATCATCCGCATTTTAGAGCAACTTAAGAATATGTTTTTGATATATTATTTATACAATGACTTTTTTTTTTGAGAATATTTCATAAATATTTTCTTTTGTAGCTCTAAAACGCGAATGACTAATAATTTTAATCAGAATTTAACGTGGCATAACAATGATTGGCCTATAATCCAAAACTTATCTTCTCGTGATTTTGTACATTTTTCTTACTTTACCCATAAATGCATTTATTCTATTGATATTTGCGTTTTTTGTCTTCTTTTATTATAAAATGGATATTAAACATTAAAACTGTATCGGAATTTCGGATAAAGCTTCGATATCAAATATTAATGTTGTTAAACCAAATTTTACGATAATTATAAACTATTCAATCTGGAAAATTCTGTGTAAAACTATCCCAGATAAATATATATTTATCAAATTAATATTTGATAAATCTACCGTTCCGGATGTTTATTACATGAAGGTATGAACCATAGATGTTTTTCAACTAATATACGCCACTTAGGCTTTCGTTCTATTTTATAAAGTGAAAATTTCTACCCTGCTTGGATAATAGTTGACTTCTCTACAAACATTCTTAATTGATAAAATGTTCTTCTTTAATGAAGCAAGAGGTTTTACGTCTGAGCTTTAAATCTCATCCACACTCCAATATATATAATTTTGGACACATAAATAAAATATTAGTAAATTTTGATCCTCAATATAATGTAGATATATTGGATATCACCACTTGAATCTTCTTGAAATAAATTTAAATTTTTTCAAAGTTTTCAAATGGTTTAAACTGATGTAAAAATATTTCTTCACATACCGTTTCATTAAAACAATCTTTAGTCAATTAGGCTGTTTATCCACCATGATCACCGGACTGTTGCTTTTTGGGTATATTAAAAGCTAGAATTTTCTTGAAAATATACTGAATTCGTCCGTGATTCGATTATCAATCATTTTTCTATGTGATGATTTGTCATGGATTAGCCATTTGTTCTTTCTTCGAAACATTCCAATTGTTAATTTGTATGCTGATCGTGTTTATTTATTTTATTTCCTAAAATATTAATTTAATTGTTAAAAATTAGCGTTTTTCAACAATCGAACGTTTAGCGGTTCTTGGTAAATGACAAAACACAAATTCCACCGGAATAGACAGAAGCTTAAGGAAATAATACCTGTATCTCATTCTTTATAGTCCAAAAATGACAAAAAATGAACTCTACTGACTGAGACAATTCAACTCATCTGTATAGTGATAATTGCAAAGCTATGATATTTACGGGGAATTGAGATTCAATCGGATCTATAGACTGTGTATTGTTAAAACAAAGCTTGCTAATACTAAAATAACAGCCGTTTAATTAAAAAGAACTTAAAAACTATATTTTCTGAGTTATCAGATTGTAATATAATGTATTATTTAGGTTATAAGCCTCAAAAAAAGACAGACAGCTACTATTTTTAATGAAAATAAGGATAAGTTTCAATGCTTAAAAATCTAGTTTTGCTGTGTCAGAGATTTTTAAATGAATATGAATTAACGCGTCATCGTTGAAAAGGTTATTATATTATCATGCGAGGAAATGTCGAAGATTATGGAGATGCTGTGGTGTAAGACACATAAGATCCTTCTTTAAGACACCGCGATAAACAGGTGAATTTCCAACAGGTTCAGTGTTGTTGTACTTAATATTGTGTTTAAAATAGAGTCAAAAGTCCTTTTTGGCGTCTTGTTGATGTTATTACCTGCTTTAGAGGGTAAAAAAATAGCCCTTCGTATCTTTTCGTTTTATTGACAGTGACACTATTGTAACAAAGTATGGGATGCAAATAATTACGAGAAAAAAATGACGACATATATGATGTTTTAACACTATATTTTCATTCGTGATAATTCATCAAATGACAGGATGGAATTTTTACATTTAGCTGATCGGTAATGACAGGAAGCAGCGAATGCCTTATCTTCCAAGCATCATAGCAAAATCCAAACCCTATTGTTGATAACTGGTTTTTTCATCGAGAAGCACTGGTTCTNCACAAAATATATGCAATTTATGGTTGAGATTTAAGCTTCTTACTGGTTGGAACGAGTATTTATAGCAATGGTTATAAAAGACCACAGGAAGTTGAACAACTACTGTAAATTGAAGATGAACTTCAGATGTGTTTTTTTTAACACATGACCCTCAAATGCATTATTTATAAGAAGCCAAATAGAATATGTTTCGCCTCTATAAAATTCTACGAAAATTTTGAAAACTATCGAGTAAAACATATATTAACATAAATATAATAAATTTCATCGACCATATTTTAATTATCTTATATATAATAGAATAGTGTCACTCACTCACTCGGTAACGCTTTTTAATCGTTATCCTGATTATGTACTCTGACCACAACCACGCTATCTACTTTTATCATTTTGAGCATTGTAATTGTTGTTTTCTCAATCAGTTTATTTTGCGTCCTGTTAAATAATCATCAAAAGGCGGTTCCATCACCATTCCATGTTCTTTTTGAGGCTCTGTACTAATCCATGTTGAGGATATTTTATTTGAGTTCCGTCAAGGTGTCATCGATTTCATTTTTGAATGCTTTACAAATAACGATTGATATTAAAAGGTGGGGGGATATCCCTTATCGAGTAGGTCGATTTATACTTTAATTTATAATGCAAGGTTTCCTTCAATTAATCTAACTTTCTCGAAGTCTCGGACGCAACAGGTGTCCGTCTAAAGGACTAGTCGATATATAATAGATTTCATTTTGATTTTTATATGATTTTTTATTATTAAAATAAATTATCGTTTTCGTGTAACATATTCAAGAATTTTAATTTATTCTTTGTAGGCATGTTCGCGACATTTGTAATTTGTGATTTGTTTAAAAGAAGTAGGAAAAATATTCGCCTCTTCTCTCAGTATTCCTTGAACAACGTGATCGTTCTGAGATGATTTCGCAACAGTTAAACGTAGAAAAACGATGCACTAGTGTTTAAAGCAGTATATTAGTGTAAACTTTTTTTTGCGACATATATTAATACTTATATATATGGCCGAAACTCTTACCTATTCCTCAAACTTGATAATGTATTCATATATATTTTTCAAAAATTGGGTATAACGTTTTTGTTCAATTATATCTAGGTTAGTTATATGACTAAAAAGGAGTCTTGATGCAAGATGTTCATATATTAATTATGTATCGACACTTCTTCAGACGTTTTTTATAACTGAAAAATTATAACGTTTGTAAACTTACATTCAATTCTTTCATGATGTAAATGAGGATCAAATTTCAAGAGACTTTTCATTCAACGTTTTTTATCGCTGAAATACTAATTAAGAGAATTTGACGCGAAAAAGTTTACAGGTTATTGTCAGTGCATGTGTTTTTATATCAAGTAATTATAGGCGTATTGTTAAATTGTCTTTATATCTCACTCACTGTGTGTTATTTATATTGTGTCATAGTAAGACCTAAAATAGTTAAATATTTTGGCAACTATTGACTGAACAATTTCGATACACATAACTATGGCTTTTTAAAATCCTGTAATCATTCATATGTATAGATCAAAGCAAAATATGAGAATTATCATAAAGATAGTAAAGGTCACATTTTGTTAGAATGTGTTATTTTAGACGTTTTAAATGTATTCAATTCGTTGATTGATGAATTTAGTGCAATCCTTCTGAATTTCGTCCGTAAAATTATTAGGTAAAAATTTGGGCTGTAGAAATTCATCATATTTAAACTATATTAAAAAAATGTGTGCCTTTTAGAAATATACTGGGCAAAGGATCACTATTCCTTATATTATTAAAGCATCATCTGTGAGTTTTGAAGAATCTTCCATTCCCAAAACGAAATTTCGTATAAGTTTAGTAAGAAATGTGTTAGTATATAAACAATAATTTAATACATATCACATACTGACTCACGTTACAAAAATTTTGGCTCTGGTTACATCTCCAAAAAATACCTACATACAAAAGACTAAAAGCGTTTACAAAATAATTGGTTAGAAACTTGCTAAACGCAAAGATATTTATGTTTTCGTCTATTCGTATTATTCTTATAATGCTCGTAACTTTGCCACGTTTTTACATTTATATTATTTGTTTTGTTTCTGTGATAAAAAATCATCATATTTGATATTAAATGTACGATCCAAGTCATTTTGGTCATCCTAAGACCATTACTGAATTGCATGAATATAGCAATCGAAAATAATATAATAGGAATAGTGTGCTATTAATTCTTCTGTAGCTATGGGCATTAGTTTCAATATTTGATGTATACAGCACAATTATATGTTAAAATATATTACACAACAAATGTGTGTTCCACAATAGATTTACATCTTCTAAAAGAGTATTTGCGTTGTCAGAATTACCAGGCATGAAATAGATGGTTTTAGCTTGTTTATCATCTTCGACCCCCAGACATTTATGTAGAAATCATTAATGTGGTTTATAAATTTATTTCACCATCAAAAATGATATATTTATTCGCCAATATAATTTTATATAACTACAGCGCAACTCTTTTGATATGGAATCATACGGCATATGGACTAATGTAAAAATTTATCAGAAATTAAATATATAAACACCAATTTCGAAAAATCGAGCTTATGTCGGAAATATCAGTTTCGCGCCAAAAATTTTTAAAGACTAACCGTTACCACAATAAAGATATATTTGTTTCAATCTATATATCTATTTGTAATTGAATTCTTGAGTCAAACATTTCTGCGTAATAAAATGATATAACATTTTTTAACATATTAGACAAAATTCTTCAACATTATTTCAATTTGTTACCAAGCTTTACCCATAAGTAAAATGAGAAAACGCAGGCACAACCCATATTATTTTCTAAATTCAGTATCAGACGCCTCTTACCTTAACGGTTGTCCAATAAGCGCACTTCGACTCAAAATCATGTACCCCCTATTCTACACAGTGTCATGTGAGAATATACAAAGATTATTCAGATGCTCTCTATACGGTTTGAGTATATTCCAGGTATGATAGAAATGAAGCAAATTTGTAACAGATTGAGGTCAGAAATAACCATCTGTGAATTGCTTCTTTTAATGGCTATCTTTGACGTCACAAATTAATTAAATATTTTGATGTTTTCACATGTTTATATTGGATATGGCGACTCCAGACATTTCCATATATCAATATTTGTATATCTAGCACTATTATATTCAGCGACATTAGACACCAAAATAGAACAAGATATCATAAATTTCCAAAATAGTTTAGATTTTAGATTTATATTCGACATAAAACACGATCTAGAAATAACTCGAACATGGATGGATTCGAAAAAATCTAGATACATTTATTAATCGATATTACGAAGATTAGTCAAGAAGTCACATAATTCATGAATAATATAGAATCAACTAATATTCAGATTAATAGATGGAAAATGTCTGGAGTGCTAATGAGAGCAGCAGAATAACCATTTTAGAATACGATTGATAAAACAGCTGAACTAAATATTTTATTCAGTGAAGATCGATTAATTATTATAATTACTGTTTTAGATTATTTATCAGAATATATTTAGTTTTGTGTGACCTTTTTTAGAAACCAAGGATACTTTGACAAAATCCATCGAAAGCAAGCCATTCCAGTCAGAAAATTAGAGTAATCTCTAAAAAAATATTTGATAAATTTATAATCCTTAATTCTGTAATATCTAAAAATCCGTTAATATCCATAGCTAATATGTAGATTATATCATTCAAATATTCAAATATACGGATTATTAAGAGTTTCTTTTGGATTGAATATAGATTTTAAACGACTCTTGATAAATACTGACATTTTAACAATAGAAAAACTCTGGTTAACACCTCATAATCTTTGAGGATTTTGTCCTATTTTCATTAATCTCAATATATATTATCAATTATCTTAATCTATTTGCTTAATAAACAATGCATGTTTGATTGGTAAATATTTCTGTTTATGTTACGTACGATAATGCTCAAACTTTGGCACATTTGGATCGTCTATAATCACATCATAAAACAAGTTATTTGAGGACTAAATATTGGTGTAACTAAATTATTCATGCATCGTATTAAATTTTACACGTTCAATCATACAGAATCTATCATTTTTTTCGACTCTAATTTAAAAAAATGTTCCAATTCATTAAGAAGCCACCCATAATAGTATACCTTACACATTGTGTTGGGCTAACTTTATCATTCAAATAATGAATTACATCTGTTTGTATTTGGGTAATTATTTTTTGTAAAACATCCTGTTTGTAAAAATAATATGGATTTCCGCTCTGAATAATCAAAATCATGCATTATGAAACATTGATATATTGAGTGTAAATCAATTGAGAATTTATGACCACATGATTACTAGTTTTAGGGGTTAAAATAAGATGTAATATATATCAAACAATGTGACTAATTTGTGATCTGATATGCAATAAAAATTATTCCTTCAATTTACTCATAATTTACGGATTTCAATTTGTATATTCTCTCAAATAATTTATTTGATGATTATTTCATAAAAATTAGCGGATGAAATAAGGTCTTCATCTTTTTAAATTTCAAATGATTTATTACAAGAGGATTTGATGGCAGTCGCGATATACAATTTTTTAATTATATATTTACTGTATTTTACATTTAATGCAGGTGCGAAACCGCTATATTAGAGCTCACTTCACCTTATCATCGATTCCGTTTCTTTTGTGTTACTAGTTAGAACGTGATCATTTCCTTAAACATTGTTTAGAATGCTTTTCACGTTCATTTTTATTAATCTAAACTTATTTTAATGTTCCTATTTCTTGTTCTTATAAATGCTCTTCGATACGGCGCATCGCCAGTTAAATATTAAGAATTTGTATCAGATAGTTTTCAACAAATAACAATATAAACAATAATAAGTTTCAATTAATTCGTCATGTAACTTCATTTTGAACAACATTCATAGTAATAGAATTAACAAAAGAACATCAATTTATCACAAATACCCAATCATTAAGGGCACAGGATGATCACGTAAAGAATAATCTAAAAATACCTGAGGCAGACATTGCGCCACCGTTTTAAGTAAATGTTCAGGCGTTGTATAATATCTAAATACTAACAGAAAAATTAAAGACATTAACTGAGTCAAAAGGGGAGGGGTATGCAATATCCAATCGAATATAATCACGAAGAATTCCTTCAAAATCTACTTTAGAGTATTGTTTTATTTCTTACTCCTAATCTCTTGAAATTAAAGCTTTTAGCATCATTCGAATCTATGGTAACCGAAATAGTCATTTCAGTATTTTTGAAAAATTTTAACAAAAGTTTGTAAATTATGCCGCCAAATTAAGACGTCAGGACAAATGCAAGATCAGATTAAAAAAAATATAATTTTTTAATAACAGCTGCTTCAAAGATATGGCTCATTAATTATTTCCTGAATTCCATTCGGATCCATTGATATCATACATATTGATGATACTTGATTCAATCTACTTTAAAGTCTAACGTATGGACGCCATTTGATATTACAATGATCTACAAATGAACTTCCGAATTCTAGACATTAGGGTGTAATATTATGGTAGCGATAAATATTAATTATATACGACATAACCATGAATAAGTAGGTTGCATTAAACACGAAAAAAATCTCTTATTTTTCACCGACGTTTTTTTATGTGCATACCAACCCCATATACATATTTGAAAATGTTCTGTTTCATCATGCCGAATCTGTGAGAACAAAAGTCGAAATTCATGTACACCAAATGCATTTCATATCATCTTAACGCTGAAGCAGAATCAGATAGAAGTGCTGTTCTATAAATGGAATCAATTGATTAAATAAATGAGGTGGATAAACTTCACATGACGTTTTGGATCTAATATTAGATGAGATTAGATTGGATCGATATTTAGGCGTTCTGGTATTTTCGCGCATCATGGTTTCCCCATATAGATATATGACACACATATGACTTTGTGTTAACCAATATAAAGCCTGGTTTGTGTATGATTTAAAGATTGATCAAAGTCAGGATAAAATACTATATGTTTTAATTTAGTCTCTCTTGATAATATAAATGTTCAAATGTTTAAGATTTATGAAACTCATCTTACGTGTGCAAATTTAATCAGAGACGTTGTATTGGTGGTTAACAGCTTGAAGATAACGTTTTATGATGCTATCACTCCAGCAATATACTGTTGTTAATTTTTATGCGAAATTCTTATGTATTTCAGAAAAACCTATCCACCGATAATATGGATTTTTATACCGACCTTGTTAAATTAATTCGATTTATGCGTAAATTATACGGATACGCTTCATAAATTGTTTGATAATTTAAACTAGATACCTCTAAATATTTGATCGTATACACAAAACCTAAAACATCAAAATGAAAACAAAAATATTCAAAGAGAAATGACAGTTTTGCTATATTGAAAAATATTAATGTGATTTATGTTCGAAATCTATCTCGTATTTTGGATCTCAACTATGTGCGCATAAACAGAAAAATTACTCTTTAATTAATATAGATTAAGTAACCTCTGATTGATGATAGAGATTTATATTTAGTACTAGATCAACCGACTCAATTATAAAGGCTATCTCATGAAAACTCTTCAACATGTAAGAGAATAAGTATTTATATTAAAAAATGTTCAGAATTCCTACGAATATGGTCTCAATGAAATTGGTAGATATTTATAATGGTTTAAAATATAATTCTAATTTAGGTAGAAACAGATTTGTTCTTGTTTATTTATAAAAAGAGGACGAAAATACGTTTAGTTTTTTTAAATCCCAATATCACTATTTGGCTGAATCTACCCTCCAAATCTATAGATGATAACAACAAAATTCGATAAATCTCGAAATCCATATTGAATCTTACATTTCTAGGTGTATAACAACATATCATTTATATTTAAATTTTCCAAGTTCACAGTCATTTTGTCAAAATTTAATCAATGAATGAGAAATAAAACTACGTGGATGCACAAATTAGACATCAGTTCCAAGCGATGGTGTTTTCAGAGTTGATCAGCTATTTTTCATTATTGTGCAATCAACGTTGCACTGCGTTGGCGAGGCGGTTGAAATTTTGCAGCCTACTTTCGATTTTGATGCCATAAATTTTCCATTTTGAAGCTAACATTTATACTTGATATCAAGAAAATCTGATAAACCAAAGGGAAGGGTTTAACGTATGCTATAATTTAAGAGATCTGCATTTAAATCAAAGACTTTCCAATGAGGTGTGCTCTTTCATCGTTTCATTCGGTTACTCGCTATTATTTTATCGCAATACAATCTATTCCTAAACCCGATTAAAACTTTATTTTCTTAATACGAGTGGAAAGTGAGTCCTGGCAATCCACTAAACACAGAAAAATTTTTGAACTGATTGAAAGAGTGTCATATAGAATAAACTTCGGCAGACTGTATGAGCCTTTACCTACATGTGGAAAAGTAACTACCCCACTGCAAACAAAAGCATTCCATTTGAAAAAATTTATTTTATTTCTGCTTTGTGTGTTTATACACCATTTTTAATAAATTATTATAGAATTATTTTGAAATTTCAGATGAGGCACGTAAAGTTCAAAATATATTGCAGAAACGGAAAAATGGCTGACAAACGCTGTATTACGTAATCATTCAGGTTGTCTTCTCGTCTTTATTTCACTGGCTGAATATCAGGATATATATTTAATCTTTCTATTTACTCAATTGTTAAGGGTTTTTGTATTTTAGATAAATTGATATAGAATTATAACACTAAAAGAATCAAATAGACATTCAAAAAATTTTGAACGTCTCGAAAGCCACCAATGAAAATCAGGAATAAAATATCAAAGTATTAAGAAATGTTTTTATAAATTAAATACTTCACAAAGGTATTTATTATGTTGTTTAGATTAGCAGTAATTCTTCATTCAAGCGAGTTTTAATAACTAAGACCGGTCTCAAAGTGTTAAAAACTGTGTTTAGTTATTTATTATAATATTTGCGAGTACCTAGATTTATTTATTTTCTATGGATTCGAATATAAAATGCTGATATACCATGATATGCTCTAGCTTTGATGTGATAAAAGTGATGAATCTTCAAGTGAATATTTTGAAATTAATGCAAAGTTTCTTCAATATCTCGAATCTTTATTAAAAATACAACGTTATATCACACAATAAATTACATTCAGAGGTCAATCCATATTCATTAAAGTTAAGCATACGAGTGTTTGGCATGTCCGGTTGTAGCATTGTGCAAGATTTGTAGATAGAAAATTTGAAATTATTATCATTTAAATATCTATCTTTGAAATATATGAAATTGAAGACGAACGAAAAATGTGCACATGGAGAAATACGTACACTATTATGATGAAATTTTACATGAAAACCTCTTAGTTATTACTTCAAATTTTATGTGCATGTAAAATAACGCGGAGATTTAGGTCCTCAGACAAATACATGTATGCAAATATATGCAACAGAACCGGTATATAACATTAAGACTCTAAAGTGCATACTACAGTGAGATATGTGTCGAGATACATCTCAAGACAGCCTTAAGAATTAAAGCCATTTTATTATTATACATGCGCTTCCCAAAGAAGTGACACTGTTATTTTTTTAATTGATAATTCTCGTGACTAAAATTCAAAGGTTGTGAATCTTTGTACGAAAAAAAAATGACATTTTTTTGAGAATTGGCAATCAACGTTTTTTACCCAAGCTTAACGCTATCAAAACCAAGCTAACTGTCAGATATTACTTAAAGAATATGCTTTTGTTTTAAAAGATACATCCAGGTTCATATCACATATCAAAATCCTCATTAACCCCAGTTGAAGCCGCAAAAACAGATTTTGAAATTCAATTATCAAAGGATTTTTATTGTTTTTGTGACCATTTTTGAATAATAATTTTGTTAGAATATATATTTGTGTAATTTTTTTGAATATAAAAATGATTGTTAAATCTTATTTTCATCAAAAATAAACATTCCAAATGTCAGCCTCAGCCCCACAGCAAATATTAAAAACGTTTCAGGATTGATATTTACTTCTGCATTTTACATCTTGATCGACCTCAGACAATGCTTCTTCCAACATTTGTTTAAATTGATCAATATTTTGATTATTAAATTTAGGAAATAAATTTACACAATATTCGCCATATTACATTGAAAGATTATTTTAATAAGTTTTGATGGGTAGCCATTGCTTCAATGCAATGAAATCTGATAGGCTTTCTTTTTAACATATTCATGTATCTTTAGCACGACGAGCAGAACGTCAACTTGCTAAATCTAAAATTAATTTCAGTAAAATCTCTAATCGAAGGGAATAAATGCTCATATAACAAATTTTTTACGTATGATATCGGAAATTCTTTTGAATCCAGATTAAAATAAAAATAAGGCAAGTTGTTCACTCAAATGAATATTCCAAGAGGAACAATTACTGATTTTAAAATACTTAGGCCATGTTTTGACTAACCTATTAGAACTTTTTTTTCCCTGAAATTGCATATTTTTGCATATAGACACGCTCATTCTGATAATTAGGTTGTTGACAAACTGAATATTTTTTTTCGCAAAAAAACATTTTTTTGTATTTAGTTTTCGTCTTTACACGAAAGAGGCTTCTTGATCCATCTCTTCTTATTTCAATTGGGTATTCTGTAAGATGTTGTGCCATTTGTATTTTTTAAAACATTGTAATTCGATAACGTTTTTTTACCATTCGATGTCCATAATTATGTGAAACATGAATTTGTGTCGATACTCCAAGAAATATTCGATTTTTACAAGTCAAATTTTCTTTACATAAAATGCGTCGTTCTATTTAATAAATTTTATTTGTTAGAATAGATGATGCTTCGCTTTCGGATTTTCAACCGACAAAGCTCGTATGTCCTATTTTCTAATGAATATATCAGGTATTGATTAATAACATTTTTTGTATTTTGAAATAAAATTGTCATTATCTTGGATCCACATTTGCATTACCTAATTAAAGATTATTTTTTTATCCTATCTTGATTCCACATTTTAGTGGCGTTTGCGTTTAAAAATAACCTTAATGTTTTTATAAACTAGAAATCAACGAATTATGAACGAGACATAAATATAGGTGAATCAATTATCTAAAATATATATTTAAGTTTTTGTGGTGAAAAATGTGGTCAATCATTTTATGATTTGTTATTCTATAAATAATTTAATAAAAACAACATATGTGATGAACTCAAAGAAATATCTCGTCGACAACCCTTGATTGTGCGCATTAACCTAAATTTATTAATACTTTATTGTGATATCTCGAAAATCTATACTACAAATTACTTCAAAATATTTATATAATAGGATATATGCACGAGATTATTCATTAACAATTTCCCAACGTTAATATTGTATTTGGGTGATTTATCATGTAAAAAATGGTTCACATATATGGGACTCTATGTTTATCATAATTGGGTCATGGCAAATACTTTTGCTATTTGACATATTTTGTTATTACTGATGATTATATTCTCGCAATTTGAAGTAAATGTGCTTTTTTGATTGATTTCAAAAATATTTAATGTACAGCTATAATACATGTCTAACTATGAAATGCATAAAGCGCACGTATTTGAACGGTTAACTATATCTAAAAATGTTAAGATGGTGAAATACTCTTGTATATTATTACTTAAATCACATTTTAAAAATACGATAAGAGTTTTATTCATGTTAATCGATGTTTTGGTCCAAAACTACAGATAATAAATGAAGTTGACATTGGAAGTCTGCATAAAATTATTAAGTTTAAATATCAGAAACTTGAAGGAATGTGCTGATATTCAGTAAATAAATGCAACGTTAAATTATTCTGTTTCGTCCACATCTCTTGACATAGATTTTTGAAATGAAATATTATCGGTCAAACATTAAAAAAATATTATTCACAGAAATAACATAGGTCAAACTGTTTGATAGTTATAGAACAAAGAACATACTGGTGTTCTGAATTACTTATTTTTAATCTTCATATAAATTGATACAAATTAATGGATTTGATTTGGGTGCAGAATTAAATACATAATAAATAATTATCATATTAACTGAACAGATCAAATTTCAAAAGGTATATAAAATAGACAATATGTTATCATGAGCATGGATTGTTGATCGTGATTGAAATTATCAATTCTTATTCTAGATAAATCATTATGATTACAAATCTCATACAAAAACATGCGCGCAATAACCGTATTCTAAAATTGTGTGAAGCTGTTAAAGTTATCAAATGTCGTGATTTATTGAATAAATCATCACAATATTTCATTTTTAGAATTTTGATGATGATATCATTCAGATTCTGATTCGCCGGTTTATATCTATTAATTAAATTTGGTTACATCTAAAGAATTCGTCCTCTTCTGACAAACGTTCACAAAGACTGTCAACGCATTTTCGAACTGGTCGTTATGGACATTGGTTTTTTTTAATATATAATATCAATATTTAAATAAATACGCAATAAGACACAGAGATTTGTAAAATCATGCAGTTGAAAACTAGGAGAAGGCAAGTAATATCTTTTGATTTTAGATTAGAGAGATGTTGGATTATCTAAGATTAAACACGAACCGATTTAAACGTGGTATCATCAAAGAATATCAATATACATATGAAGAATGCGAAGTCTTGTACATAGCTCTACATTGCAGGATGGCCTCAAACACAAATCGAGTTACTGTAGGGGTTATAAAATTGCTGATACTCAGTTCAACGAGATAAAATATGTTGTGTATACAAACATTCATATTGTACCTAAATGCATTAAGTCAAATTCATGATTCTAACTCTCGTTATCTTCAAATATATTCAGAATAATTATACGATAGTATATGAAGTAAAACTCAAATATACTCAAATGTATTAATACAAAACAATTCGAGCCGCAAAGTCATAAATTAACATAAAAAATTTTGATAATGACAAACTGACAGACAATATGCACTATAAATACTGGTTAATATAACTGGTTGATCGAATGATTATTATTTAGATTTTTGGACGAATAATTATTTGAACATAATAAAATGCATATAAATATTTTAAGGATCTGAGATAAACCTTAAATAAATAAATTTTTATAACACTGACTGCCTTTATGATTATCGGAGCCATTAAGAAATAAATCGTCATCAACTTCATTCTGCTATAAAACTCAAAATTGCCACCTGGAAATAAAATAAGACTGATAACTACATAATCATTGAAACTTCAATTATAGATAATGTGCTAAACAAATTTTTTAAATTTGTCAATATTCTACCTACGAAACTCAAACTAACTACTTTCTTCTATAATCGAGCTGACGAGATGTAATTACTGTAAAGAAGATTTCAAGACACCTCAAAAAAGGCTTGGATGCTTTTTGAAAACACACATTTCTCAAATTTTTAAAAATGTAAATTAACGCTAAAACTATCGAGGTATCATAAAATGAGAATTATTCTGTCTGCGATGAAATAAAAAGTTCTTTAATAATCGGGAAAACTAGAGTGCTACGAAGCTAACAATTGACTATTATAATTTGCATCTTGTTAGTATTGACCGAATGTAGCACCCGCTCATATGATCAGGACCAATCGGGAGGACTCAGTAGATATGATAATTAAGCAATAGTTTAGAATGGCCTGGCCATGAGAAATTATAAAGTCAATGGTACCTTTTAATTATAACGATAAATTCTCACTATGGCAGAGCGACTGGCTCTCTTCGCGAAGTAGGAGAAGCATGAAGAAGAAGAAACGAAGAAGACGCTTCTGATGTGCTCAGTACACGAGTGTTACCATTAGTTACGGATGAAGGCCTGGATTCCAAACCGCTAGATGAGATTGTGAATTTCCTTGTCAAGAACTGTGACAAGCGTATGTCAAATATGCAGTCATCGCGATACTTTATCAGCAGGATACAAAACATCTCCGAAAATTTGATATTGTTTGTAATCGATTTGAATATATTTATAAATGGAATACTGAGGTTCGTCTGAGGAATGATTAGTCCCCAAGCTTATAGATAGAGTTAAAAACCCGTCTGTTAGGAAGTAATTGTTGCGAACAGCCCACTCTTCTATGTGGAAATGTGTGGAATCGGCAGGAGAAATCTATTCGAGGAAACAATGATCCAAAAAGAGCAGGACCTATGTTTGGCCTAAAAATCTCAAAAAGCAGCCCAATCTGGAGAAATCGAAAAACTTGAAAAAGAGATTCGAGGTATAAAATTAATTATTATTTAATTCCACAGATAAAAAACACGTCATTGTTACTCTTTGGCAGAGTTGTATATTTAACGTATTACTGCAAATAATTTGAAAACAGAATGCACAGAGGCAATCGACCGATGAGAAGCATACCTAGATTTGTTCGAAGACAAATTTAGAACTATTCCGAGAACGCAGTGGTTAACCGCGGATTCACTCTATCGTTTTTAAGGTATGAAACTGTGAGAGATTTTGACATTATATTCTCAACCCATAATAAATAAATTATTTCTGATGGACAATATGTTCACATTGTAGATGTGAAAGTCATATCTGTTTACTTAACTAATTCTCCTTATGAATTCGAATTTAAAGTGATTGAAGCTCAATGTTTTAATAGTATACATGGAGTCGATTTTCGTCAATACTATAATTTTGGCATTCTTATTCAACCTCAGTGAATACGATGATCGGGATAAAGATCAAGATGTATCCCCTTTGAGAAAACTATCTGAATAACAACCCTCTCTGTCTAATTTAAGTTATTAACACAAAGAAACATTTAAATATATCTACTGTACCTTCTTCAGTTTTAAATAATTTAAAATCGATACTCATCCAATACCTCAATATCGTTTCGAAGAATGAATTTGACCAGCGACGGTTTATGGACATTGGGCACAATATTCAAACGCCAGTTCATATGCCTTTAAAAGAGCTTTAACGTGGGTTGCCTGTTTTCTATTAGAGGAGCTGAAAGCCAAATAGATAAGATTTTTGACTCTAAGATAATTAAAAAATCAATTTAGACATGCCCTTTTGTTCTTGCAAGGAAATTGAATGCGAAGCTGACTTTGTGTGGACTATCGACAACTCAACAAGAAACAAATATGGATGCTTATCCTGTCCCAAGATATATGACTCTATTGATAACCTAAATGGTTCAAATTCGTTTTCTTAATTTCACTTAATATCCTCTTATTGATAGATATCTCTCAACGATGAAGATAAAGAGCAACGTCGTTTACTAGCACATTCGGATTATTCTGTTTCATTGTGATGCCATTTTGACTTGTGAAGTCCATTGCAAAATTCCAGAGAGCGAATGACAACGTTTTTGATGGTTTTAAGGATTCTGGAATTCTTACATATCTAGTTGTTTTTGATTATACACAGCAAAACAGAAGATGAACATTTAAAATGTTTGGAGACATCATTTAAATTGCTTGAAGGCGCAGGCTTGAAGAGAAAGCTGCAAAATGTAACTTTTTCAATCTGAGCATAAAATACATTGGGTTCATTTTTGTGAATGATGCTATTGGTACCCATCCAGATATGATTGATATAGCTGATAAGTCGCCTTAAGCAAATCAAAGAAACAATTGCAATTGTTTTTGGAATGTATTAATATTAACGAGGTTTTTTTTTCATAATAAATTACGCCAGTATGGAGTAGAGTCTCAAGAAACAATATTCCAAAAAGGACTTCGAATCCTCGTGGTGTCAAACCCTAGAAGACATCTGAAAAACTTAAGCATTATTGATGCCACACTCCGGTTCTTCATTATCCTGATTTTGGTAAAAAATTTACCATTGAGAAGGACGCAGTTTGTTTGCGATAGGAGCCATTTTATATCAAAAACGACGAAAATAATAAATATGAACAAGTTATTAAGTTTGCTTGAAGCTTGTTATCCTATGTAGAACAGAGATAGTCCGTAACTAAAAGAGAACTGCTTGCGAATATGTGGAACGGAAGTAATTCCGGCCATATCTTCTTGATAAGAATTTATATATATGAACGGATCATAAACGTCTGCATATTTGAAAAAGGTTAGAAATTTAGGTGTCAATTAAAGGCGTTGGCTAGATGTTATTTCTGAATACGATTTCTATAAAAGGCCCAGACCGGGTTACCGAAATTTGAACGCAGATTCATTGTAACTAAAGAGTACAGACACTAACCACATTTGCGCTAATGTCTCATCCAGCTTTTCACTACGTAGAAATGAACTCGCACAATATCAATATCTTGATGATACGCTACGGCAATTTAAAACAAAGTTACAGTGCTGTTATAATGAACTGAATAGGATGGACGATGCTAATTATGAAACATTAAAGACGATCAAAGCAGGGCTTGAAATAAAAAAAAGCATACTCTACAGAATTTACGATACTAACTCTTAGAAAACACACCAAGGTATATTGTTCAAATGCATTCGGTATCGTTTGTCCTCAAGAATCACATGACGAAATACGTCACGCAGGATTGAAAAAGAAATCTTAACTTGCCATTTCTCGATTTTACTGGCCTAGGATGAAGCATTATTATAAAAATTGGTGGGTATAATTTGAAGCTCGTGGCCGAATAAATAACCCATCAAGATAACACAAAGGAAAAAATGGTGAAACATTTAAGCACTTATTGTTGGGTGGAATAGAAATTGATGTTACGGATTGCTTACAGATCAAAAATAGGCATATGTATAATTTGGCAATTCAAGATTACTATTCTAAATTTGCGATTACGATACCACTTGATGAAAATTTTGCTGATGAAGTTTCATAAAAATTTAAAGATGGGTTTCTCCGAAAGTTTGGAATACCATTAACCGTTCACACTGATATGGGTACATACTTTACATCAGAACTGTTCGTATGTGTTACCAAGAAATTAGGGGTATGCAAAACGAACACAACGCCATACCATCCACTATCGGATGGAATGGTCTAACTGCTTAAGCCAATATTAAAATATTATACAATTAAATTGGCAAAGGATAATGATGAATGGAACAAGGTAGTCCGAATCTCTACCTTTTCCCATAATGTCTCAAGACATAAATTCACTGGGTTATCTCATTTCGATATTATGATTAAGAGGTTACGCTATCTGCCCATCGATAATTATTTCTAAATTTAAACTGTAATCTCTGCGATTGGAACGAAAAGAAAGTATCAAGTAAGCTATTGCAGGCTCGACAAATGTCAGATGACTCCCAAAATAATCCAGAATATCAATACGATAAAATACATTATCGTTAGGTGGTGAAATAAATTGATAGGATTTACCTATTCTGACCATTTGACCGTCAATATGGGGACGGCCAAAAAAAGTAAATATTGAAGAGGCCCTTACGCGGTAACCAAAGTTTAAATACCTCTAATACAGATAAACATAAACGACAATGATCAAATGATTCAGACTAACAGATGTAAAAGAGCACATCAACGCACGTCCTATGAAACTGATGTCGATAAGAACGATATTTTAATAGGCGAGTACACAAAATTTGAAAGTCATAATATAGCTAAACCAGATTTTGTGTTATCTGTAAACTATCTCGATCACAAACAACCCTCAATTTACGACGCAACAGGTTCGAATCAAAGCGAACAATACAACTCTTGACCGTAGATAATATAAAAATACCTTTCAAACTATTCCCACAGGTGAGCATAAGTATATACCTTGGAGTTGAAGAAATGTAGCGCACGCTCAAAGGATAAGTACATATCGAAAATACTCGGTAGATTAGATAATTAATCTGTAGTTTACACAAAAGTTATTTTATCGAAGAATAACTCGTTGTTATGAGTAATAAGCGCTGGAAATAGAAATTTATACCGTTAATATTTATTTCATTTATGTTGTAAAAATAATTTGAAATGTAAAAACCTTTAAATAAGTTCTACGATACACAATGAAAATCTTTCACAGTTAAATGTCTCATGACGGATTTTTCACATGATGGAAAAAACAACTAAAATAGCACTAAATAGGAAGTTTTGGCTCAAAGAGGTTTATCGCATCTATGCTTTATCGACCGCGCATTTAGTCATTCGTGTTTAGGGCCATAGAAATAGTAGAAGAATTGTAAGTGCAATCGTTTGAATGGAGTATATATGGCGGAAAATCTTTCCTTGTTTGTTTAAATACCCTTGCAATTTACATTAGGTGATTACAGTAAAAATGAGGGTAAGACGCTATGGCGCAGAGCTTTCTATTAAACCTGTCATAGGTGTCTAGAAGTTTGCTAGCTAATCTAAGACAGAATATTATTAGCGTCATATTTTGGTGCTGTTACTATTTGGCGAGAACTGTTTACTTACCATTAAAACTATGTAAATTAGTTAATAGTTCAACTTTAGCAAAAACGATATTTAAGGTTTTGGCACAGAGAGTCTAAATTTTTTCTTTTTACTCAAAAGAGGTTTTGTTAAGAGATATATATGGAATTTTATTGTCGCCAACATTATCTAAATCATTTTTATGGCGGGAAACATTAAATATTTTTAATAACGGTTAATTATTTTTTAAAATTGTGGTTTTAATCATTAATTTCGAAATAGTTTCTCATAGATCCATTGGCGTGAAATTTTTTACCATAGAACATGCTCTGTATTTTTTTAAAAGAGTCATTAACATTTTCAGCTATAATTAGAATAGTTTGATTGTGCTCAACATCAAAAACTTTACAAAAATCATCCACATATACTTTTACATCAGTTAACGATGATACAGAGGCAATAAATATCTAATTAATTTCCAGTCATTTTGAGACTGAAAACATGGTTTTGAACTATAAATTAATAGTAGAGCAATAATTTGTCGTCCAATAACATTTGAAATATTTTTGTTTAAGGCAGAATATCTCAACGCTGTGAGAGAATTACTATTATATATACCTCATCTAGAAAACATTAAAAATATGAAATTTTGCCTGTGAATATTTGAAAAAACGTAAAATTTAATTAATGTATTCTGTTAATATTGTGAATTATATTTAATAAGTTGATAACATAATAAATATGTAGTGATATAAAAGGTTAAGTATTTAATAAATCTTTAATTCTAAAAAAATTTAAACACGATAAAGCTACATTTGTAATCTATCTCATTTTTAGTGAAAAAGAGTCGCAAACTCACTAACGTTTCATTTTTAGGAAATTTGACATATGATCGTTTTAACCGGTGTATGGGTAAAGTGTCTACCTTATTAAATTGTATTTATACATCATTTTTTGTTACATCATTACAAATCCATATAGTATTGCACAGAAACATTGCCAAGGAAAAATAACTGTTAAAACATCAATATACAATAACTGGTAAAATAATTCTGATTATAAATCCTCACTATAAATTGTTTTTAAGTCAATTTAAATGATATTGTTCATATTCTTGCCTTAAATTTTTGACAAATTCGAATCGTGATTATAAAAGGAAAATAAATGCATAAAAAACATTTTTTACAGTATTTTTCAAAAAAACTATTTGTTTTTTAAGTGGTTATCACACAAAAAACATTTCATACACTAAGCTTTTGCTAGAGTAGATTTAACGATGGGACCTAGATATAGAGAAATAAATGAATTATATGAAAAAATAATACGTATTACTTTCTCATAATCAATGTATCTCAAGTAGAATTCCAAGAATAAAACAATTTTTATGAGTATGATGCCATTTAAACTTTAATTATATCTTGAAAATATTTGGCGTTATATTAGAAATTTACATGTTTCGGCCATGAAACATCTCGTCAAAATGTGGCGCCAATAAAACAACACAAAAAATTTTCGCGCTAAGTTTCTCTAATGTAAAACGGCTCTACTAGAACCTTTGGCGCCAAAACGACGCACCTAATTTTTTCCTAAATTTAACATTATGTTTTTTTCATATTTATCATGATAATCTAAGTTTTGCCGCCCCAAAATTACGCAGATAAAAATATCCCTCCAACATTTTTCTATATATACCTAGAGCGCCGAAACACTATGATGTAAGACGGGGTCGCTAAAGTAGTCTGTGCCAAAACGTCACACCTCATTTTTGCTAAAATTACACATTGAAATCTTTAGCATATTTTTTATGAATATTCAAGTGTTCATGCCAAAAATAACCTCATTAAAGATGCTGCCAGTATAAATCTACATAGGTCGTGCTCGATAAACCTTCATGATGGAAGGTGGGGTCTCTGTAACGCTCTGCGCCAAATCGTCACGTACCAAAATAAATTCCCTAAAAATTTTTAATATGATAAACTGAATATATTATAGGCGTTATAGACTGGCTAATATTAAAGTTTGATGGAATAATTGAATTTTTCTAATTGAATGAATAATTTTTTTAAACAAAATAAAACGCGTGAAAAAATTTCGTCTGAACAGAGATATACCTGAAACAAAGGATTTTTTTAAATATTGATTCATTCCCCGGTTTATTTGAATCATTAGAAAACTAAACATCATAGAATATTTGTATTCAAACTTGAAAGATGCAATCGTGAAAAAACTGATTGAAAAACTACGCAATCATTAAAAATTTAATGATATTTAAGGTAAGCAACTCATTTATAACATTAGTAAAAATTCAACAAAGGCAATTCAAACAGAGTGCTTTCTTGAGTAATATAACAGATAAGATGAAATTTTTTTTTATAAATATTTAATGTAGCGCAAGAATTCTTTGATGGTCTTTAAAAACTGATATTGCCATCAAAAACTGAAAAATATAAATTTACTCAATAAATGTCATGTATGATAAATTAGTATTATTCTGTCATTTACTGAAATAAAGGAAGTTTAAATATTAGCAATAGTAGAATGCAAAAGAAGATAGTTATTTAATTTATGATTAGCATCACGTTAGTTTATACCAATGGAATTTTCTCGGCGACTATCTCTTTCTCAAGGAGCAAAAGACGGCCAACAACAAATGTTTTACGTTGTATTTCCTACAATATCCTGCCAAAATGCATTCTGCATTTTTAAAAAATTTATTATGTTCCATGATAAACATTTGAATTACTGGAAAATTAATAGTTTCCTGATAGGTTTTTTGAATCACGAAATCAAACAATCAAAAATGACAAATAAGGCCGTTAATGTATCTCTCGAAATATTTCAAAAGCAGATTAAAATCACTCCACTATCTAGAAATAATCTCATCAGATAATTATATGCCTAAAATAACTGACGTCGTCACAAATAGATAATAAATTCGAATTTACCAACATTCAACCTCGGTTAAGTGAAGTTACGATCCTGCAATAACTAATTCAGGCGGTATATTGGTTAGGTTGTGTAATTACAAGGATATAATTTTATAATACATATATTAGGAACTAGATTTTATATTACCTTAAAGAGTAGAGCACATTCACTATTAAGCACAAGCATGAAAACAAATATCGTGTATATTTACACCAAATTTATTTTTAGCGATAACTAACAAACCACACATATTTCCTAAAATACCAATTCCAGTTACTCAAAATATTTTAATTGTTATAGATTCGTTGTTTGAAAGCTAGATTAACGAAACCATGATACTCATTCTGTCATATGGATTGTTATAAATACTTAGTAATCTAGAATTTAAAGTATGGTTAAATAAATGAAATCATTATCGTGTCAATCCACTTTGTTAAAATATCCTAAATTATTTGAACGTATGAAGATATTTCTTTACGATTTTAAGGATCTAAGAGTTAAAAACGTGCCACTGATTAGAAATGGTTGATAATACTAGCGCATGACATTGTTTTGAATGCTGATCTCATAACTAGTGACCTTTTTTATAAACAAATATCTGTATATTGTGCTTGTATATACAAGTAGATTAAATACATTTAATTTTTTTGGATTCAATAAGGTGAACTATTTGACTGATATATGAAGCATTCAATTAGAGATTCGATGACTTGATACGTCAGGAAATAATAAAACATATTTAAATCAACTAAACAGGATGAAAATATTTTTATTAATGGAACATCCACATTGTGGTCTGTGATAATAGTGTATATACAGTCATCTTTGGAAGAGTATACGTAAGTTTAACGCATACTTCGATAAGGTGTACATGTTCAATAAATCTGAAATTATTGTTTGTATGTATATTGACTTCGGATATCTACTCCGTTTTATCAAGTCCCAGTTTTCGTCGGTCATGATGTTGCGCCCTCAACATATATTCCCTTATCAAAAAAATGGACTTCTAGAGTTTCTTTGATAGAATAAAATGTAAATTATTAAGAAAAAATGCGCTCATACTTAGGGAACCAGAACGCATTCCTAAGTAAGATTAAGTATTATCAAATTAATTGAGGAAATGAAAATAATCATCGAAAATAGCAAAAAGACAACTAGATAATAGTCTTTTTACAAATGAATGTTCAATCATTAGTCAAAAACCAATTTTTAGATTGTTATTTTTAGATGGTTCAAATTTTAATAAATTAACAAAAAAAGTATTAACTAAAAAAACCTGCGATGCTGAATATCAGACAAAATCAGAAGTGATTTATGGGCATGCGAATATAGATTGTTACTTAAAGTCTTTACGGGATAAACATTGTGTATTGAAAACGTGTACCGTATAACAATGTAATTTGTTAATAAATCTTGAGATAAATTAATAGAATATTAATCTTAAATTGGCTGTATCTTTGCAGACTGAGCTTTACAAAGAGATTATACTATCGAGAATCGCCGATTGATCAACAACGATGAGTGATAAATACATTCTTATTTTGCACTGCAAAACGGACATGAATTTCTTTTATACTCAGTGGATGGTGATATGCTGATATGGTCAAAATTTTCCAGAATATAAAATTACAGTTCATATTAGATGTAAAATGTCTCGAAAAAAAAATTTACATTGAATATCGCGCATGTGAATACGTTATATTGATGTCAATATTTGATAAGTATAAAAGATCTAGATATATTTTAATCTGGTATTTTTAATGAAATAATAGTCAAAAGCAATATTATTAGATAATAAAAAGATTAAATACACGACGTACTTTGAAATCAAAAGAATACTTTTTCTTGCAAATAAGATCACAAAATCTAATCACGGGAATAAAAATTGTATAAATTGATCGTTGAAAGCCAAAAACGAGTAATCCCGTTTCATTTAGTTTTTGATGAATACACACTAAGCATACTAAATACTTTGCACGATTCTATGTTTATTATTCAGAAGGAAAAGCAATAATATTTTTTGAATTGTATTTGTTTTAATACTTCCCGAAAAATATACATAAGTAATTCATTTATTTAATGATAAAGTCGGCCCATAACTATGTTGACAAAAAACTAGAAGAATTGAAATTTTTATTTATTGCAATATTCTATAAAAATAGAGCCGTAAATAGATGGATTCTGTAGGATTAAAGGGAAACTTTTAATCCCATTTATCAATGATGCAACTACGCAAATATTTACTCAAAAATATCATGCTTGCTAATGCTCTTAGGAAAAATTCAAATTGGCAAAATATTGAGAATTATCATACGCAACACAAAGAGATTTATTGACAACTCCAACAAGGATTGCTAATGAAACAAACAGATTAAAATAACTAAAAATAACTTTATATAGATTGATGAAAATTTGAAAAAAAAATCCTCATATTTTATGAGGTTTTACCCTGTGTTTTCTTCTAGTTATCATTACAATTTATAAATTGATTCCTTTCAAATCTCTTTATAGGGGAAGAAACTCTTGATGAACCTTATGTTTTGAATTGTTTAATGACAGATTTAAGGTATTAGAAATGGTTATTAACGGATTTGGTGGTATGACAGATTTAAGGATTTGGATTTGATCAAATACTATTAAGAGATTATTCTTTTTTTCGGACTGGAATGGCTTGCTGTCGATGGAAATTCTCAAAGTATGCTCGGATTCTAAAAAAGGTACAAAGAACGGAAGGGTCAATACGATGAATTCAGAAGCTTTGCTTGGGACCTCAAAAGAAACGGTAAGTGGGAAAGTGAGATTATTCTGATTTGTAGAAGCAGGGCAAGCTTATTTCAGAGCTGGTGAATTCGCTGAAAACAAATTAAAAGATTTAGTTCAGGCTAAACACTCCTATGAGACATCAGCTGACTGTTATCGCCAAGTACTATCTTGTTTGGCATACGAAAGCTATCGTAAGTGTGTTGAAGTTACTCTCAAACAAGCTCTCAAAAAAGTAAACTATTGCTTAATTTAAGGGACGCGAACGAAATGCCATCAACGCATCTGTCGAGTACGGAAATATCATTGAAAAATACTTTGGCGACGTCGTCAAAGGCAATGAATTTTACGACTGGGCTGATGATTTACAGCTAAAAGCAAACCAAGTACACGTTTGTAGACTTACCCGTGAATACATGATGACATTGTGTAACCGAATTGAGCGTGTTGGTCGTGAATTTCCGTTCTTATTCGAAAAAGACTTGGAAATTTATCGAATAGTATTATGTGAGAGTGAAAGCTATTCTAATGAAAGTATGTTAATTACGTTTAACAAAAGCCAAATGCAGGAAATGCGTTTCTTTTTGGTCAATTTTCGACAAATATTTTAAAATAATGACAAGTATAAACATGCCGTAAGAATATTATAATATAAACAGCTTTAAATTTCAATATTTTAAGCAAAACGCGCAAGCCATCATTGAAGAAATTGATAAGGCATCTACTCGATACAATCAATTAGCTGCGAGATGCAAGAAAATAGTTACAGAAGAAGAAGATAACGATAGCATATGTCTGAATTAAATTGCTGGCATGCTTAAATATTTAAAGCTTTAATAGACTGTCTTTGAATTTGAGTTTTCTCATTTAAACGGGTTCTTTTCATTCATTTAAGTCACACAAGAGTGGAGAGATAATGGTAGGGGATGGCAAGAACAAGAGAGTTGCGTCTATGTGTTTGAAATCATTTTTGTACATCATTGAGATAATCTATCAATCTTTTATTTAGTAAATATCTCAGTGAAAAATAGAGAAAATATGGTTTACCAATTCATACTTGAAGAAAAATGGCAAAACATTTTGCAGTTCCTTATTTATTTGAGCTTCTGTAAACAACAAAATACACGAAAACGATGGATATATTTCTTATCAAATAAAAACGCCATAGAATTCGACTGTAGGTGTAATGACTTGTCATAAAAATGACAGAAGACCGTCCTTAATTTTGTGTGAACCAACGTATATCACAAGTTATTAACTAATGTAACAGTTATTCGATCATCTCTACTTTAAGTTTGAGGTTTTATGAATGATAATCAGTAGAATTGGTTTGATTAGTTATCATGCATTTTATCCTACCGTGTATCTTAAAAAAATATGTTTTTTTGTCTACTATATAATCGAGAGCCATTTTGAGATTAACGCGCAAACGTCATTATTTTATATATACTTAAAATTTGTTTATTTAATGTCAATTTATAAAAATCATTTCATGTTTATTCAATTCAATGATTTCGGGTATGGGGATAATGAATATAGGGTTGAATATTCGTCAATAAAGGTATCATGAATCGTTTGAGTAAACCTATTGTTTTTCATCGAAATGACATAGTATATTTCATGAAATTATACTTCTGTATCGTTCAAAAAATATACAATATAAGAGTACTATTTTTATCATTTAATGAACAGAATTTTCATAGACAATCGTATTAATACATAATATGCATCATATTGTGATGCGCATCGTACGCATGACATAAATATTGCATTTTACGAATAAGTGACACTCTAACTCGGTATGTATAATTAATGTTCCCGTAATATTGACAATGAACCTCATATAGTTATTCTGTAGCTTTAATATGATTTGCACATCAAACAATGCTGAATATCAATCTGTCGATATTTTATCTTTAAATCATCATTAATTTTATATCTTTTCAAAATCTCATTTTGTGAGATACGCAAAATCTAAAAAAAATATGATAAGTAATACATAACATTAATGATAACCATCAATCGAAATCAGCTTAATGAAAATATCAAATTCAGACGTCATCAATCGTATTCACATACTATTTTTCTGTTCATCTCATTCAGACATCCGTACATTTGTCATCGAGTTCATAATTACAAGGTTTTCGGTTCAAATTCGCGTCTTGTGAAGTCGAGTTTGGTGCTGCTGTTTTTTTGCGACAGTTTACAATTAAATTTGGTTTTTTGTCCGCTAAATTTGACTGGAAAGTGTCAAAATAATAGCCTCACCAAATTCGACTGCTAAAAGGATAATTTGGGTCGAAAAACTTGTATAAATGGATCGTCAACTTTTGCTTTGATTATACAACGACCTGATTGCTATCAATGATTTATCTAGATACAAACCGAATCTAGATTACTTCCCTAAAATTCATTTTCGAGTTTTATCATCGGTCCTGGCTATTTTCGAATTCGACGCAGAAAAGTATGGTATTTTTGAACATTCGGCTGTCGTATTAAATTTCGAATGCTAATATTGATAAATCTGGTATTGATATCAATAAAAATATTGGAATAATGATATCTATTGAGACTTCCGATACAAATCAAAAAGTAAACTCATCAAAATAATATTTGATATATCTTTGATCGAGGATACAGAGATTACAATAAAAAATAAACATGTGATGGTTTCTGACTTAAATTCTATCACCAGATTGCAAAATTTCTTTCCTACAAGAGAAAGTTACCAACAGTATTTACAGAATTTGCCTTGTCTTCGTACATTCTGCATTAGCAAAATTAGAATAAGCGGTGCAGGACTTTAAGGCGCAGATGCTTTTGTCTAACATATTTTAGTTATTAAAGTATGACTCCAAATTTATTAAATTGTAAAATTGGCGCGTTTTTTGGAGTGGTTATTTGTAGCGAAACCTTTTTAATCATATTGAAAACTCGTTAATGTTTTAGTGTCTAAATATATACCAAATATTTGATCATATTTTTGCCCAGAAATTTTTTTAACTCGAGAAATAAGATTAAAAGAAGTATAGAATCAAAATCTTATACTCATTTATTGTAATGCGGCCGTTTGGATTGACCATATATCGCATTGTTTTAAATCTTGTGATAATAGCTAGATTTTTTGAAATTTATTATCGATACATAATTTCTGAGAATTTGCTCCATAAGTACATAATCCGTTGTGGACTTTTCAAAATATATGCGCTGTATTTATTTCAAAATAAATATATTTGAGACTAAAATTATGATATTTTAATGGCAAAACACAGTGATAACTTGCCAAACGATTTCGGAATTATGGTCGGCCGGACTAAAGATCATAAACTACAATACACTGTGTGTTTCATAGAACGACATCTTGAACAAGCAAATTTATTTTCGAGTAAATAAACTTATTGTGGAATTAATAATTGTTGTGGAATAGCTTTTTACATTAAATCGTGTTAATAAATCAATTATTCAAACTGATTCCCATGAATGAAGAAGAATAATTATGACATGATTCTTATTTTATTATATTGATTGCATGTTTTGAAGCCATTCAATTTGAGTCTTGCGATGATAAAGAAATGAATAGAACGTGTTATTAATAAGCAATATGATCACTTTGTTATGAAAGAGATGAACCAATGTATCACAGAATTAAAGTGCAACAAATTCGAGAGTTTTAATCATGAATAAGAATATATGTAGACTGAAATATCTTCGTGTTTTGCTAGGATCTAACCATTGATTTTGTAAACGTTTTTTAACTTTTCTATTTTGGTATATTTGATGATATAAACACAGTGAAATTTGTATCACATGAGTCCGTTTGGAGGTTATAGTTATTATAGGGTTTTTCGATCTACTTAAAAATCCTTGCAATCAACTTAATAAATGTTACAATTCACTTAATAATTCATGGAATCAACATACTAATCATTGCGATCACCATAATATACCTTGCAATAAACTCAAAAACCTTGCAATCAGCTATATAACTGTTGCAATCAGTATAATAAACCAGTCAACCAACTTATAATCCTTGCAATCAGCTTATTAATAAACCTTACAATCAACTTAATAACTGTTGCAATCAACAAAATAAACATTTCAACCAACTTAATAAACCTTGCAATCAACTTCATATCCCTTACAATCAACTGAATAAACCTTTCAATAAACTTAATAACCCTTGCAATGAACTTAATCACTGTTGCAATCAACATAATTAACCGTGAAACCAACTTAATAACTCTTGCGATCAGCTTAATAACTGTTGCAATCAACATAATAAACCGTGAAACCAACTTAATAACCCTTGCAATCAGCTTAATAACTATTGCAATCAACATAATAAACCTGGAAATTAACATTATAAACCTTTCAATCAAGTTAAATGCTGTTGCAGTCAACACAATAAACCTTGCACACGCTTTATAATCATCGCAACAAACTTAATAAACATTACATGCAAATTAATAGAACTTGCAACCAATTTAATAAACTTTGCAATCAAATTAATATGCTGTCAATTAGCTAATTAAACCTTGCAACCATCTTAATAGCCCTTGTAATCAGCTTATTAAACCTTACAATAAACCTTATAATCCTTCAAACCAACTTCATAACCCTTGTAATCAGCTTATTAAATCTTGCCATCAACTTAATACCCTTTGTTATCAACTTAATAAGGTTGCAATCAACATACTAATTTTTGGCAATCGACTTAATAACTCATGATATCAGCTTAATAAATATTACAATCAAATTAATAGACCTTACAACCAATTTAATAAATGTTGCAATCAACTTTATAACCCTTGCAATCAGCTTATTAAAACTTTTGATCAACTTAATAATTCTTGCAACCAATTTAGTTACTGTTTCAATCAATTTAATAACCCTGGCAATCAGCTTATGAAACCTTGCAACTAACTTAATAATATTTACAAGCAACTTCATATAAGTTGCCACAAATCAAAAATTTCTTGCATAGATGGGATACTACGCCTTTTGACACGCAGAAGTTCCGTTCAGCACCTTCAGAAGTTCTATTTCCGCGCATGTTAAATTCTGAGTGCATGCAGAACTTCCACTCAGTATATGCAGAAGTTCCAAAAATTATTTTTTTAAGTATAATATATTTATTAACAAAAAAGTCTTTCACATGGGTTCCCGCCTGAATGCTAAAGATACAAATATTGCCGATTATCTGATCCACCCAAGGCAGTTATCAGTAGTAATTTGAAATGACGCCTGGTTGATTGCATGGGTGGGATCCCTAGAATCGAAAATTGTCACGTCCGATTTTACGAGACTTTTCCATTTCGAAA
>JWZT01002655.1:16703-41769 GCA_000827895.1 Thelohanellus kitauei
GAAATAAGAGGAATTTTCTATTAGCTTGAACAGAACGCCTAATATAGAATTATATAAGTTGGACCTGAGTTTATAGACCATTATAAATAGGATATATCTGCTAAATCGAGGTTTCATCAAAAACCAGCCAAGAATAAAATATAGCTCCCCAATTTAATCAAGAAAGATAAAGGTATATCAATCATAGAACATCTGGAGAAATAGATGAAAAACTCTTGGAGGACTACATTTCACTGCATTGAGGAATGAGTCAAAAGCCGATAAACGATAACAGACAGCAATTGTACTGTCAAAAACAATACAAAATAAACATGACTCAACCAATAGAAGATAATTTGTCGATGGCTACTGTGCTACTCTGTATATGCTGGTTTGCGATTCAAATATGCAGTAACGGAATATGAATTTTTTGACTATTTGAGAACTTTGAAATAGTTCATTTTAAACGCAAAGGAAACAAAACTGAACCTATTAATTTACATAAGTCATATGAAACGTTTATTATTGGACAAAAGGAATTGAAATATAAAATTTCAGGTTATTTTAGGCTAAATAAATGATTTTAACTACATATAACCACTAACTACATTTAACCACTTTTTTGTGTAAAACTGTTTATTTATCAGTTTTTTCAAATTCTTGTTTTACATTTTTTGAAAATACGGCAGGATTGACTGCATTAGGGACCAAGTACCGGATGAATTAGAATATATATCCATCTCTAAAGAAGTAATTTCAAAATACCGACTTAATGACAACCCACAAACCCAGGACATCATAAAAAGATTACATGAATTGTCAAAACATAAATGTTAAAAAGAAGGAACTCTCTCCAGTCGCTATGAACTTGATTATTTGGCTTTTATTTCGGAGATATATCCTTGTCAAAAGGCTGACAGTCTTGTCAGTCACCTTGTTTTTTCTGATTGCCATTTTTGGTAAAATTAAGCTTCAGGTTAAGTGGGAAGCAACTGTATAAAATTCCTTAAAAGGGTTTGGAGTGGTGACTGATCTAAAAATATAGAAAACAATCAACATGCAATATTTGGGACAAGAACGAACGTACTAATTTTCGACAAGGGATTTTTTAGCCATATTGATTCGGCCTCTGTCACGTACACTACTTACCAGCTGTTATGATTTCATCAATATCAAAGAATTCGCTCATTTGTTAGTGAATACATTATTGATGATAAAAATACACAATCATCATAAGATTTACTTCTAAGTTATTGGTCTTAATTTCTTGGATAAGTATCGCCGCTGAAACAAATTTCAAGAGCCCCTTAACTTTGATACAGCAACGAATTTGACTTCGTGCCTTGTTTGTAAATCACAGACAAATTGAAACCCATGCCCATCATGGCAGCTGACTTGACTAGCAGCACATTGGTGGGGAAGGGGGACAATAAGTTTCACAGTTAGGGATATTTTCAAACTTGTGGTCCTCCGATATTTCAACGAATCTCTATTTGCCAACATGTATACGTTAATGGCGTTTTCGTTTGACTTTATTAAAAAGGGAATATTGGGAAATCCATCAACTGATATGCGGATCACTTTTGCGTTCATATGTTGTAATTAAGGGGAAAAACGATGAATCTTTTTGCAGAAATTGGCGGTGACTGAATGATTCAACCTGAGTAAACGGCATGAATGTGTACCTCAGAATTACTATTTGCAGGATCCTTAAATACGCTAGGCCTGATTTTTTGACGATATCCTTCGGGTATGAATCATTTTACTGGACGTAGGGCTTATAAAATATGAAATAACCGAAGGTGATGTAAAGTAACCACCTAATACTTTCGATTTTCTTATTTCCATTTCATCATAGATCCCGTGGAAAATGTCACTAGGCTACGCTCAAATTAAGGTTTGAGCCGTTTGGATTTCAAATCAGGTACAACTTCTCATCAGCCCTCATCGCTATCGTACACATTGTACAGCCTTACTCATTTGCTAGGTCGAGGTTTTTGCACTGAGCTGACGTCAAGTCTTCAACCAGCTGGGCCCTTCATCGGGTTCTAAATATTTTGGTTTTAACGTTTCTTTTCATAGCATTCTTCTTTTCCTTGGAGGAAGGAAACCTTTTCCAACTAGAAAAGTCAAATATTGAACAAGTTATGACAAAAACTACATATACCGTTTGAATATGCGCAGTAGACAATGATGGATACCAGTTGTCACAGCCCTTCAAAGTGCCTTTATTACTTTGGGGAGATGACCAAGGGCAAGAGGCCAACTCGCTTACAACCTTGGCTCGAAGTAACTCCAACACAAGGGTCTATGTAAGTCTAATAAGGTTTGTTGGGAAAAGTGGATCCTCTATCCACAGACTACTGATTGATGGATAGCATCCAGCCCAAGAGTCAGAAATGCCTTTTACTCACATTGATCATACAAGACGTAAAAGTGAAGATGTAGCCAAACTATAACATGACAAATAATATCGACCACCGACCAGAAGAAGTTTAGTTTACGTTAATTTCACTGGAATATTGCAAATAAATTCATAAACTCAGCTAAAAGTCTCATATTTGTTCATGTGGATCTCCAAGCTTAATATTGCTACCTCTCTTCCCTTATCTGCACATAATCTACGAATAGAGTGTTCCCTAAGTTCCTACGCTCGTCCCTGCTTGATAGGATTGATCGCTGACGTATAGGTGTGCTTATGCTGATTCATAATTGGCCAATACTTCTGATGATGAAGCAATGTGAAACTGATGCGAAATTATTTACGGGCGACTTTTGACATAACTGTTTCCAAGTGACTTCTATTTTGTTTTTGAAATTACATACCCCGTTTTGAGAGAACGTGCGAATCTACTTGAGAAGTCACAGTTTATAGAGAAAGATAACATTATGAAGAATGCTACCAGAATGAAACCCGATTCACGTACTCTTTCACAGGCTGAAAAATGTGTTTGAACAGCACACTCATCCAATGTTTGACGATTTGCTTCCACGTAATATGTAGAGTAATCTTAGGGTTAAAAGCAAACGGGAAGACAGTCCTTATTACTTGACTAAATTTGCGAAAACCCTGCTGGAAATAATTCAAATATTACAATCAGAACCATTTATTGTTTGCATCTCCTTAAGATTTTTCATCTCCGAGTATTCTGTCTAACATCACTGAAACACAAATTGCCTGAACTAGTATGGAGTCACTTCTATCCTTAATCATGGTTTAACCACAATATATTAACGGTGGTGTCGTAAATATTAATGCCAGAATTTTGGGATGATCAACCAAAAATATGTGGATATGGATCCGGAAATCATACAAGATTAACTTCAAATAACGATATAATTTACGCTAAGAAACTTAAAAAGTGTTAAATTTCTCTGAAATCAATGTGTTATTATTGTGGTTAAAAATGAACTCGATAGGAAAATATTTGGCTGAATTGCCACAATATTCGTCCGTAAATCATTACTATGGCAGCTATAATATGGGCTAGTAACAAAAAAACTGCTATCTTTCCAACGGCTTTGCAGATCAAAGTATCTTTCATAAAATCTAGCCATATTTCCCACTTTGGCATCATCATGTTGGCTTGTTTCATCAAACCTTTTGAACCCCAAAAGAAAATATTGGCTGTATATGCATCTATAAACTCCTTGCTCATAAACTATGTTGGAAATTTAATTCCTATTGATTATAATTTTTTAAGTAACCCGTTTATCTTAATTTTATCTGCATTTGATATTACTTAGCATTTTGATGTTGTTCTTTTGATAATCTACGATGGGGAACCTCGTAAATACATCAACAAATTCTTTAATTTACGGATATTGAACATTTAGGTCCATTATTCATAGAACCTGTTCATTTCTTCATTCAGATCGATCGTGTAAAACAGAACCTTTGTGGCGGAAACACAGATCAAATGGACAAGAATCGCCAGCTCCTCGAAACCGAACCCTTTAAATACGAAAAAAAATTATAAAGCCCACCAAAGGCTAGCGTTACTTTTCACGTGACAGAATTATCGTATTTATTTTCGTTCAACAGTCTGAATGGTAAACCGATGGGTAATACATGCCAATCATTATAGACATCAAAAAGTACTACTTCTAACACTAAAGTTGATGAATCGATCGATGGCCAGTTTTACTGAAGGTTCCACCGGAAGAATATGACTCGAACGGTAAATAAACCTCCTTTCTGCTGCTCATATAAACATCCTAGTGATATTAAATTTGCATATTTGTAGATAAAACAAAATTATACAGAGGACAATGTCCATTTTTGCAACTTTTACACCAAAACTTTATCAAATTTCCGGTTAAGGCGTGGGCAGACTTAGGAAATTATCGAAGAGTAATAGCTATATTACCTGTTTTTAATGTAATAACTAATTTACAGCTTTTATGATAGACAAAGGCCAACAAATTTAAAAAATTCAGAAATAAATAATTGAGTTATGGGGTATTCTTGAATACTCATAGTTCTCACAAGGTTCATGTATTTATAAGGAGAAACAATACAATTCATTATCCCGTATAGAATTTTAGTATTATTTCTAGATCTGCAAATTTTAATTCATTTTAATTATTCTACGAGTGACATGGGGGAGAGAGTCGGAAGTTCAGCCCAAAAATGGCCACACGCAAACTTAAACACATTAATAACCGGAGACGTAGAGTCCGTTTTCTCTCAAGGTTGCACTGGACCAACCTGACCCTACAGGTTCTATCGATATTACACCATTTGAAATTCAATTTAGCCAGAATCCGGTCGTTGCAAGATAGGGAATTTTCAATCTCTCCAGTATTATGTAAATTCATTAAACTGAAAATATACAATTTTTATAAAGTTTATATATTTCTAAACATTGAAGGGAACTTAAAATTATATTTTTACCACCGTATTCATCCCCAATCAATCCTTTTGAGTTACGGTGTTAAAAATGGTAGCAAGGTATCAAAACACCATCTCTTGTTTCAGATTCGGTCAATTTTTTGACCAATATAAGGAGAGTTTCAAGCCATACTACAGAGAAAGACTGTCAAGGACGAGTACAAGAGGCTCAAGGAAATTAATCATGGTCACTTTAAAACTTGAATTTTACCTATAATTTCTTTAAGTTACATATCTAAAAGTTTTAATCTCTTCACATTTTACTGGAGATGTTGAAATTTAGCTGTTGTGCATCTACCGGATTACGACGATATTGAACATTCCCATTAGCGAACTTGAATTAAAAATGGTGTATTTTGTTTGTTGATCCGTTAAGAAACGTACAAACCAATTCGATTTTGGTTGACTCTAAGTTATGTAAATCGTCTTCCTAAAGCAGAGGAGGCACTTTATGATGAACTAGAACAAGTTATCAGTTCCTAATTATTTGAGGAAACAAAATAGTTGTTTATTTCATGAATACGTGGGAATGTATGCATATCTTAAATTATGCTAGCTATGCAGCATCCATCCTTTAAATGGTTACTGAGTTCCTCGTTTTATTTGCTTCCTACTAATTTTATTATTTTATGTAATATTAGGTATCCTTTTTCAGTGGGTTTCACTAAAGATTACACCGGAGAGACATAATTAATTTCCCTTCTTCTAGCTCATAGAAGCATTCAAATGAATTAAAATTTGCATATTTGGAAAAAATAAAAATTCTAAATAGGAAAGAACTTTATTTTTGTACTATAAAAACATACGAACCTGGAAAATGAGTAAATACCGGGGTTTTCATTCTAATCGTAATTTTTTACAAATTCTCGATATTAAGTTTCAATAAATTCTTAAAAAAGGATCTATCCCAGTGTAAACAATATAAAGTATAACTGGTTATAAAAGAGAGGAAATAGGGGTAGAAGCTTAAAGAAATCTTGATAATCCTGACTTTTGAATTCTATAATTTATTTAAAAATACACCTTCAATCGGAATTGAAGCAGCTCCACATGAAGAGTTAAGACATACTAAGCTTACTAGAAAATAGAATGGAAGATTTGATCACCGATAGCTGCATAACATTATTAAGTGTGACCGAGGTTCGGTTATGGGATGAAAGCCTAAACACTTTATAGCTTCCTAAGAATATTAGTGGAAGTATTGGGAGAAGGAGACTTTCAAATAATGATAACAAATTTAAGTTACACCACACATCAGTCAACAACACAGATGATATCCCTTGCGATTTTAAATTTCTTCCCGATACAGTTAATTTTTAAATCTATGCTAAGAAGCATTAATAAGTGGAAAGATAGGGCAAAGAGAAATGGAGTGCCAAATGGAAAAAGTGATTTGCTGCGGATAAATTCGAATTCCTGCTAAGGAATCCCTGTATTCCATTTCAAATTTTGATTCACTCAGAAAGCTTCTCAAATTTTTTTTTAATCTCGAAGACACCCATTGATTGATTAGTTTATTCATAAATTATCTATGTTATCATATCCTTTAGTGAAATAAAGATCACGATTTTGAATGTCAAGGCATGGATTACGATTTTTAACTCAAACTCACGGTTTACAAGGATCCCTCAAACTCAAATATATATTCATGCTTTTTCCAATCTATTTGCTGTTGCCTATCATAGAAGTTGGAAATTAGCTATTACATTAAAAAAAGTAATATAGCCGCCTTTTCCTCTAATGTATAATTTTGTAACGGTCTTCACATGCAAATACCCGAAATCTGTTAAAAATTAATGTTATTAAAATTGCGAAAAATTGACTGTTCCCCGATACAATTATTCTATGCTTCAAAATATGTAAATTTTATTTGATCTGAAGGTTTATAGGAGAGACGGGAAGTGGGGGGGGATTACTCACCTTTTGAGTCATGTGGAACCTTTAGTAAAACCTGTAAAAAGCACATTTTTTCAAAAACCGTCATTCTTTTTGTTCAATCCGCCAAAATTGTTCAAACCATGGTAACCGGGAATGGTGAAATTGAGACTTTAAACCTAATGTCAGATTTCTGGTTTCCAACAAACGCTATCAAATTGTAGTTAAAGGTCATCATAACTAAATGAATGGCTGTTTAGTTTGCAAATAGCCCTCCGCTAGTCAAAATTACCATTGTATTGCCCTTACCACTTGAAATTAGGGAATTAATTGAGATTTTTACAATCTCTAATGTCATTTGATAAATTAATACTATATCACAGGCTATGTATCTGTTCAAGTTGGATACCTCTGGCCTAATGAATGATTTTATAAAAAAATGTTTTTAAATCTAGCCAGTTGTTCAAGTGGAATATTCATCAAGTAATAAATAAAAAAAAACAAAAGCACATACGCACAAATATAGACTATGAGAGATCAAATACAACAAAATGGTAGAACGCAAACGCTCACCTATGACTCAACACCATTTCGGTCATTTTATTTTAGATTTATTTCCGCTTCCATCTGCCATTTGAAGCGTAAAATCATGCTAACTTCCGGCGTTTGAAGTTTATACGCTTCTACAAAATTTAATTAATTGAGTGTACTTTAAAACAAAATGCTAGCCAAGCATCGTCGTAGACGAAAATTAGGAAAACAGAAAGACCTCGAAGAGTATCGATTATGGTAATGTCGACGCCTGTAGAATGTGGAATATTGTGCATGATATTTGTCGATGCAGCTGTTTTACTCAACCAGGGACTCGCAAAAGTGGCCGTAATATATTTAAACTGTGTGTGAATGATGATTCAACTAGACATTACCATGTACTGGTGATATTAAATGCTGAAGGCGGTAGAACATTAACGAGCTGAAATTTTAAACCAAGTGTTGTTGAGAAGAGAAAAATGTAAAACCAGACACAATAATTAGCGTCTAGTTTAATTGTCGTTATTTCTGGGTCAAAATCTCATGGATTTTTAGGTTTTCTATTATTAAAAAGATATACCTTAACAGAAAATATTGCTCTACGTCTGGACGAAGGGTCGTCATCATGCAACCACCCAAACCTTTCTCCAGGGTTAGACAATCATTTGGTATTTGTCTGAAAAGATCGTCCATGGTCGCTTCTTGACCGCCTAGGGTGTCCGTTTTACCCGCCACTTTATCCTTCTTTGCGGCAGCGTCTTTGGTCTCATTTTCTGCAGCTTTTAAAGCCGTCAAAAAATCATATATTTTCCGCGGATTCATAGAATCCTGCATGTACTTTTGACAACATTCTTTGATGACACCTGGCTTAAGTACATCCTCCAAAGAAGCTTAATAAGATTTAAGAGTACCCGAAGGCTCTAATGCACATCCCAATGTTTGTTCATATACATACGTGATATAGTCTTCCTTATAACCTTTCGGAACGAGACTAGAATCCTGTGTAGTACGCATCTTGGTGTAGTAGCTCGTGGTATTTCTCTCGAACTATTTGAAGTTAATATTGTATGGATAATGTGAATAACCAGAGATCGTTAACAGAATTGAAATAAAGCCAACTCGTGCCACTTTGAATATAAAAAATCAATAGTCAGCTAATCATTAACTGCATGAGAACACCTATCTGTTTTATGTCTAAAATTGACCATTTAATAAAAGATATTAGTTAAGGATGCTGCCTCTAAGGTATATGTTAGAGGTTGTCTCCAACTAGTTAGTTCATCCATAGCAACAGAACTATAGTGAATGAAAGATAAAGGCGACATTTTAGATTGTGTGAGCTTTCTAGTCCCATAACAATGGGCCGAAGGAAGTAAAACATGGCAGAACTCCAAAATTGACAAAGTTTCAAGCGAGACTAGCTCAGACGCTATCTGTGACGAAATAAATTTAAAATATGCCTCCGAACATGTGTTATTACTGTCGTCAATAAAAACTTTTCAAGAGAATCAATGTCACCACACTTCCAACCATTCAGACTTTTAAGCCAAATTTAATAATCAATTTAAATGAAAGGAAATAATCTATTCACAAAGTAAATGTGCCTGAGTGAAAGTTTTTGAAAAAAATAGAAACATCAAAGGAAAGGACACTCACTTTAAAGGAAATCATATTTAAGGAGAAATAGTACGAGTTGAAAGAATAATCACTTACCTCTGTACAGGGTTCGCTCCCAGGACCTGGTGCGGAGGCCATCAAGAAGTTAAATGAAACGAAACTTATAAATGAAAACAGGCAGTCCTGGAACATGACAAACAACAAACGTGAACTGATTGCCCATCGGCCAGAGTCGCTTTAATAGTTTTGGGTTGATAGGCAACATAATAGTATATGACAGGGGTGGGTCATTTATTAAACTTTGGTATGAAATCATTAAATGGATGAACATTTAGAGTAATAAAGGATAGAAATCTAGTTTTTCACCAGTTAGCAATTGGAATGGAAGAAGGTTTAACGGCCGGAGACATACATAGCATTTATAGATTACAAGTAGAAAGTTTTAAGCAGTTTATTAATGACGCAATTAGGACAAGGGTATTATTTAATCATTATTTCATATTATTATACTATTCGTAATTCAATTTCGCTCATGAGGCAATTCAATTTCACTAATATCTGGTTGTTGCAAAATAGCGAAATTTCAACTTCGCCAAGAAAATGTGAATTGATTAAAACTCAAACGTATGGAATTTTAAGAAAAATATTCGTAAAATTCAAGTTTTTGAAGCGACCTGGATGAATGCCCGAGAGCCTCCTGCTCTCATCTTTGGCAGTCTTGCTCAGTAATATGGCTTAAAGAAATGTTTATATGATCAATAAATCGGCCTAGTTCCATGCAGCGGCTGTGTTGATAACTTGCTAACATTTTGAAAGTAGTAACTCAATAGGATTGAGTTGGGGAGTGAATACGGTGGTAAAAATATAATTTCAAGTTCCCTTCGATTGTATGAAATCTTTAAAAACTTTATTAAAATTGTATAGATTCAACGTTTTATCAATATATATTTTAGCAGCCAAGTTGAAATTTCGCTATTTTGCAACGACAGGATTATGGCGAAATTGAATTACAAATGGTGTATTAAACACCCACGCTCAGCCTTACCACGTTATATTAGCTGATAGCTCAGGATTATGGCCTAGAGAGAAAAAGGTAAGGAGGTGGATAGTTCTAGAACTCACAAATTAAAAAGAACATAAAAGCTTAAATAAGAGACGTCGATTATATGATTTCATCAAAAATTTAAGTTTGGGGTTTGAAAACTAATCACGTGGATGACGTCACTGCAAAATCACTCATCAAATTGCGAGAGTACATCACTCGCTTCATTTCATGCAGACCAGGTAGGATATAAACATTGAGAATGTAATTCCAAACGCTCATTTCTCAGAATGATTGATTAGTAGGATCTCTATGTCTAATATTTCACACGGAGAATTTTAGATTTATTTCTAGTTATACGACTGTCTAGTTTTATCATAATTATATTTCCGATGTCTTGTTCAAAAGAGATGGTTTATATATCGCACTTTGTTCATTCCTCACTCTAACGTTTACCGAGTAGTTTATCGCTAGTTTGACAATCGATTTTCAATTTTCGACATGATCGCAGCATAATCTCTGTTTGAAAATGCCTAAACCGTTGAGCCGGCTAAGTAACCAAAATTCTATTCTAAATCACTTTACTCGAATCCCATAAATAATTTCATTTTTAAAGTAGCACGTGGCTGTACTGACTTCCAACTCTAAGCAATTAAAATTGCGATTTGTATTGACCCGATTATATGCATGGAACAAATAGGAATCTAATCCTGTCAATAATAGCACGACTGAACGTTTTTCTCTTACCATTTAGATTCGATGGTACAGTTTTGGCTAGGCCTATTCGGAAAAATGATCAGCATGTACAATTGGATATCTGTACAAAGCTGAAGCTGGTGGAGAGAGTCTGTGATTCAACGGTGAGTGTGTCAAAAGGCTGACTGGTAGAAATATCAGTAATGGTTTACTTGATGATAACCCAACGCCTGACTCCATGTGTATCATTTCAAAATGACAGAGGCACGTCTTTATAGGGTGATGTTAAATCAAAATGAATTGCCTTAATTTCTAATACCAAATTCATTGATAATAGATGCAGATCAGACTAAAACCCAGAGGTTGGAGTGCCGAAATTTATATTTACCCACCTGAGGTAGGAGTTTAATCAAATCAAATGATCGTCTTTGTAAGGATACATAAATACTATATCCTTAAGAGCGACAAAGCATCGAGTGGTCCAGTCAGGCGACAGCTGGGTGAGCATCGATGCGGGGTGGTTAGACTCTGTTCAGACTCACCTTTTACGTTACAATCTTAACCAGCAAAAATCATTGCAAAATATTATTTCCGTTTCATTGTAGGTTTTTCTTTTCGAGGCTATCAATAAAAAATGTCGCGTGATTTGAAAAAAATGGAGTATGCGTGTCGGATGATTGTCTAGTAAACCATTACATCCTTCTTTATGTCTCCGTCATATTCGGCAGATGTATGTTTTTTCATCACTCAGAGTCTGCATGGAAGAGATAGTTCCTGTGAGTTTGGTCAAACAGTTCATGCTGAACGATAAAGGGATGGGGGTAAAATGCCCTACCTCGAGTTTTGAAACCGGATAATGACCTCAGCATCTAAAATTAAATAACTCCGGCTAAAAAGTTTATATTTATATAAGCCCTTACAGTACTCATGATAGTTTCCAAATTTAACGTTGAAAAGTTCGATCCAGAGTCATATGTAGCACTGGCCCAGATGTGCCTTGAACATTTTTACACGCTTCCAAATTACAAAATCCTCGATCTCGAAACTCTGTACTCTTTATTTAGAAAATGAGAAGGATTTGATCTGCTAAGGGTCATCTAAGTTATGACTGAATGAGGCCCTCGTAAACTATTATCAGAGCCAAATGGCTTAAGAACACTTTTTAACAAGTTGAACAGTGGATTTGAGCAACGCTATAATAACATGTTCCGTGAAGATGGTCTTTTCAGGAATCTAGCTACCTTGGGTCTTGACCTCGACATAAAATTCAGAGTCGATTCCTGTCTCATATTTTTATCTTTTTGCTTATCAATCAACTAAAATGGCCTAAGCTCCTCCTGATCTTGTGTTCCAAATATATTTGAAGAAGTTCAAACCAATTTGTTCATTTACTTTTAATCACCCCGTTTTGATCCCATGCTGCCAACGAATAGCAAGTAAATCCTCTGCATTACAACGATATGCTCAATAATCTCCCGTTCCTGAATACCAAAAACACTTTCGAGTGTTATCATTCGAGGATTCATTCCCTAATTGATTTCCTCCGAACCAACTCACACCTTCATCAGACGCTAACTTTATTTGATACACTATGGCTACAAAACGATTTTGAGAACATTTCTAAGCACATATGAGGCCTAGTTTTGTATTTTGAGTAGCTAAAACAGTCATCGAATTAATGTCAATGCATTTTCTTGGACTCCGTCGATGCATTTTTTCTACTGGATATTAATAAGAAAAGAGTAAAAATATCAAGGTTACCAACAGAGCAGGCAAATACTAGGGGTCTAGTTTTTTGTCGGATGATTACTAATGGCCAATACAATTATTTTATGCTTTTTAATTTTCAAAAATTCTTGATTTTTTCCGAGTGCGCATGCTTCCACGTAACGTGTATTTTTAATATTCAATGCAATTATTTCAAAATATTCCACAAATTGAGAGTGTGAGAAAAAAAACCGGCTAACGTATAGAATAGTGCACCATCTTCGGTATTGATTGCAAAATGTTTTTTTCAAAAAACTTTATTTTTAAACTATATTCATTATTTGTAAAATAGTCGATCATTGTTTGGTATCTGAATCATTCTCTGAAAGTATTGGTGACAATTTTTTTGGAATTTAAATGTCGGTAAAAAGTGTCGAGAATTTTCCTTAAATGCAAAAATAATTCGTTGAATTGCAAATATGGTTGTTCCATTTGAAAAATACCAATTTGAAGTTATTTTATAAATTTACGTGTTTCAACACTTCGGAATATACGTAATGATGGGAACTTGTTGGATTACTAGTGAGTTAAATCATCAATTCTGTGTTCCATCATGCTTGTATTACATTCACTTAAATTGAGCTTTTAATAAATCGATCGTATCTGATTCTAAAATGAATTATATAAAAAATTTTATTAAATTAATCATAATTACCTTAAAACATTAACTAAACGAAAAAAAACTTCAAAATCAACGTACAGTTATCACAAATTTCTAAGCTTATACGGAATCTAAATCGAGTATAGACGGTAGTATAGCTAGGTAAAAATAAATCAAGCATGCAAAAGCAATCATAGTGAACTTAAATCTAGTTGCTTGCAAAATTATATGAATTTTAAGGCATTGTTTTTGAAAAACGATGTTTTCCGATCAACACCGAAGACGGGGCGCTTTTCTGTACTTTAGTCCAAAAAGCGTGTAAATTATAGGGTTCATTAAATATGAACAAGTTCGGGTCATCTTGATGTTGAGGTATACCATGAATGATATAACTGCAGAAAAACTAAAAAAACTAGTGTTTATAAGCATTATGGAGCAAATTTATGGGCAACCCCCCTAATAAAGTAGTGGAAAAACTAATAGAAGTTTATCTTCTAGGGTACTTTCGTAAGTTTTTGCGAATCTCAGCGAGTCACTTTCAAAATGTCGGAAGTGCTTGCTAGTTCTTTTAGAAGGATGAAAACCAAATAATCTACCTAATCACAGTAAGTGGATCATTTTAATATAGAATTTAAACCCCTAGTATTTACTTGCAGTGTTAGTAATCTCCTAAAATATGTTAGACCCACATTCAATATCACGGATGACCTTCGGACAATATCTGTAACATGACCGTATGCTTAGGGAAGAAATATCTCAGCCGATAAAAGTGGCACAGAATCCCACAATGATTGTGTTTAATGATTCCTGAGCGTCTTTTTTATGTTCTACCCTGTACGCAAACACGGCCAAGAGCAAATGAAGGTTATCGGAGTTATCAAGTGTGCTAACTTACTTATTTATCTCAAATATTTCCGAAATTGAGAATATGAGACAAAAAGCTTGTAAACTGTAGGGTTTATTAAATATGTACAAAATCGGCTCATATTGATGGCGGGGTATACCATGAATGATATAACTGCAGAATACTAAAAAAACTAGTGTTTATAAGCATTATGGAGCAAATTTATGGGCAACCCCCCTAATAAAGTAGTGGAAAAACTAATAGAAGTTTATCTTCTAGGGTACTTTCGTAAGTTTTTGCGAATCTCAGCGAGTCACTTTCAAAATGTCGGAAGTGCTTGCTAGTTCTTTTAGAAGGATGAAAACCAAATAATCTACCTAATCACAGTAAGTGGATCATTTTAATATAGAATTTAAACCCCTAGTATTTACTTGCAGTGTTAGTAATCTCCTAAAATATGTTAGACCCACATTCAATATCACGGATGACCTTCGGACAATATCTGTAACATGACCGTATGCTTAGGGAAGAAATATCTCAGCCGATAAAAGTGGCACAGAATCCCACAATGATTGTGTTTAATGATTCCTGAGCGTCTTTTTTATGTTCTACCCTGTACGCAAACACGGCCAAGAGCAAATGAAGGTTATCGGAGTTATCAAGTGTGCTAACTCTGCCTAAATAATCAAATTATTCACGATATGGTGGAATCATATAGAATTTCGAAATTTTTCCCATTGATTAATCATTTAATTGTCGCGGCCGATTTATAACATTCAAGAATCGTGCTAGAATCTAACCCTTGCTATAAATATGGAGTCTTAAATTCACTGCATGTCATAAATACACAATAATTCAAATGCCAGACGATTCTTCGATAAATTTGAATGCATTAATTTTACATATGACACAAACAATATTCATTTAAAGGGTCTTGGGTCATCCATATTACCCCGAGACTATCGTTATTAGCCATTTTGAATGTAAGCATGAATTCACCCCACACAAGTAAAATTTGGAAGAAAATCAATATTTCCTAGAATAGGACGTTCATATCGAAACTATTTACTTTTGCGTTTTCTTAAAGAAATGAGTCATTTCCCTGGTGTATCGAGATGTACATTTAAAAATAACGTTGAATGTGGTATATGGCTTTTTTTGGGTTTTTAACCAACCTCTTTCCTCTCTGTAATTCGTTAGCCATCCAAAGCCAATAATATGAAACCACACCCATACTAAGATATAAGTTCAATACTTCTTTTACCTGAAAGATGTGTATTTCGACTCATTCAAGCTGATACATTTGTTCAGAAATGCCATTTATCTCAGAGTTTTTCTCAAGAGTCTCAGTGGTTGATTATTTGAGACATAAATTAACTGTGAAATCAGAAAAATCAAAATCTTGAGATCGAAAACGAGCGTTCAAAAACTTTCGAATCATAAAACTTACTGGTATATTTGAATTTGTTTGTCATAGATCATATTGAAACAGATGTATTCGAAACAATTTTACCGCCAAAATGTGGCAGAATGGGCGTATTCACGAATGTAATAGATATATGGACAGTAGCAATCGTAGATAATGCGCCCGCGAAATTATAGACCGGAAATATCTTGACAGATTCTGAAAAGTTAGACGCTGGCCGCATAAGTTGTGAGATTGGCGGGCAATAAGCTCTTGTTACTCGTGGATCAGAAATGCTATTGATTCATTATATTTCCTTGACGAAAGATGAGACATCGAATCTGAAAACCGTCATTTTCAACAGAACAGTGTCATGATCCCAAAATAGGTGCAATCAGAAAGTCCCCTCAAACTAATATGGAAACAGTTTCTGTTTTATGCCGATCCTTAAAGTATAAAACATGCATTTTCTGAACAAAAGATATCGTTTCCTTACAATATGGTCAAAAAATAGAAAATGAATATTGACAATTCTGTGATCTGAGTTTGAAGATGAGGGCTTAAAACTCAACAAATTCAAATTCTTCGTATTTTAACGTATTTTGCAATATGATCATGGATATCTTGTACAGAGAATCATTGATGCATTTGTTTATATAACAAGAATATCTATCAGGGTTTTTACGAAATTAGAACATGGTCGCTTTTTAACTTGCTTTTTATTTCTTGAGCATAGGTCGATCTGATCTCATCTTGCATCCATAAATTTCCACACCTCATCTGAAAAGTGCGTATTTATTGAATATGGATCAGCTTTAAGAAACAAAGTTTAGATTTTTCCCGTTAGTTTGGTCTGCTGAAATCGCCATAAGAATTTACGGTTAAGGAATTAATCCCCACAGCAGCACGAACCGAGACAGCACATTTCACCTTCCTTGTTAGAGAGTAACAGGACATCAGCTCAAATAAACCCTTAAAGCCAATCTTCCTTGAATCTGCGGATTTTCTTTGAATGTTATTAACTTCATTCTGGGTTCCATTTGTACATGCTGGTCTGAAGAATAATATGTGTTAAGGGAGAACAGTTCAAAGTTCGAAACAAAAAAAATTAGCAGAACCTTAATTTGGACTGTAGAACACGACAGTTTCTAACGTGAATCTATGAAAATTACTCTGTAACGAGTTTCGGACATTTTAGAGAGCGTAGGCGTGTCCTCCAGCTCTAGATAGTACATTGAAAGAAGCTGTCACTGTACTAACTGTGAATTATTACGTAGCTTAAAAGCCTACAATCAGGTCGTCCCAGTCTGGGGTTACGCCGACTTCAATCGCAACCAAGCTGCAAAGACTGCACTAAGGTATCCATACACTGCACCCAATAACTTTTTAGGCTGTGTTACTGCTCTAGATAGCAGATATGTCGTGTAAATTGCGTAGTGTTAAATATGTGAAATAATAGCTACTAACGGCCTTTTTGCCTATATATCTTAACTGATCTACCGGGTTTTTCCAAAATAAATGGTAATAATTTTACAACATTATTATTTATCGTTGAAATGTACACAACAAAATCAGAACGTGGAGGATGGAAGACATTATTTTAAAATTCTGTAACGGTTAAGTAAAACCAAAAAAATGAATCTGGTTCTTGAAAAATTCCGTGGAAACTCTGTGATGAATTGTGATAAATACCTCCAAGATGTTCTAGTAGAATCACGGTGCAAATCGTGGCAACCTAGCACATTTTATTGGGTATTTAAAGAATGAATAGCCATACTTAGGATTTACGACTTCAATATTTCACTTTTGATTCAGTGAAAAGTGGGAAATGAATAAAATTTTATCTTGATAATGGGCAGCCTGTTGTTTACAATCGTCACAAATGTTCTTCCCATGATTTTATATCCATTCGAATATCTGTCAACCCAGCCAGTTTTTGACCACTTTTCTTGGGGCATTTAAAAAAGAAAAGCTCCTTGTTCATAGAATAAGCCGAATTCAAAGAACCGACGATTTCAATCATACAATTCCAGAAGAAAACTCGACGAATTACATTGATGCGTCGCTAGTCGTTTGTTACTCAGTGACTGCCTAAACAGATAATAAATAAAAATCCTAAAAATTATTTCATTATTTAACTATTAAGAAATGTCTATAATCTTAACCAATATATTTCGTCACCATTCGCAGTCTATTTCGCCACCCCATAGGCATGCTCCTCTCAGTCGATAAGTTTTCGGCACCTTAACTCGATGCGATGATTAAATCCAGGGTTATTGGGTACTCTAGGAGGTTGGGAAAGTTATCGTAACTTGTAGATTTGAAAATACTGGTGAACTTTACAATTGAGTCAATAACCACGCAAATCGATCCATGTATATGACAATTATCACCAAAAAAAACGTTGAAGATTTAGAGATCAAGGCTCGAGAATCAAAATATTTTGCTTCTTAGGGTCCGAAAGCTCTTTAATGTTAAACTTTGATATTTAAGCCAAACACAAATTTAACTTCTAACTTGGGATCCAGAAATTGCACTCAATAATTCAGTACTCAATTGTTCGAAAGTTAAAATTCACCTTCAGTGTCTTAATGTTCTTTAAAATTATAAATAGGAAAATGAGTAACAGTCTCGCATCTAGGCGATATTCCAACTTTTTCAGATGTATTTGAAGAGCATAGTACGCATCCGATAACAAATAATGGTTTAAAATGTTCGGATATACACTACCTAAATTCCACTTCGACAAAAACGAAACATGTATTGAGGTCCAAATGTTTCGATTAAGCGAGTGCACCCTGATTCTAATGAAATGGGCACTATCGATTCAAAATATAAACACATAAATCCTAGTAACTGAGAAAAACCTGAAAATCCTCATAGAACTACCTGAATCGAATAAGTGGACACACGGCGGGATCCCTAACGCGAACTATCTAAAAAAATAATTCCTCACAGATGGTCAAAACTTCATAAGGACGGATAGGAATCGATCCAAAGCATAACATATATTGATTTCGTTCTTTGATTCGCTGATTGTTCTTAAATACTGATGAACTCCAAATGGAAATCACACCCATCTTGGCACTAATGGTTGAGAATGAAAGAATCTCGATAGCCTTTTTCAATTCTTGAGTGCAGAAAATTGCATCAAAATTAACCCGTGATCAACTGGGTAAAGGGAATGAGCTGCCTTCATCAATTCAACTCTAATTTGTGACCTCAATTCCCATATTGGTCCAATTACCACACTTGCATTTATCTCAAAAGACGTAGATTCAACAAACATATTTTGAGGCTGCTCAGCTATCATATATAGATATTTAAGAGTGGCCAATGTTTGACAATTACACTGTCTAGATTGGTTAACTGAACGTCTATCAACTATTGTGGGTTATTCTGCGAAGCCAGAATTTCGACCGAATTTTTAAACTGCCAAAAACCTGATTGAAAATCATACATTGTTGACTGATATTAAAGGAAATCTGAATAGGTTTTTAAATTAATACCACTAAACTATTTAATGATTGCTCCCTATCCCAAAAGTAAGCCGGACAATGAAAGATTGGTTGTTCTAAACTCGTTAGGCAGACGAATACTGACAAATTACAACGATATCACTTCAAAAAGTGAGACATGAACAAGAAAATTAAATATGAGAACGATAGCCTTATTAATGACCATGTCATCTAAAGCAGTTAAATGCATCACATTAGAGTGGCTCTTTTTCTTTGATGGGATATCCAGCTTTTTTAGCATTAACAAAATTTTATGCTGATTTTCCGAGAAAAGTTGAGATTCTTGCATTTAGATTTCTTGGAACCATCACCGAAGTCTTCCGACGACAGACGTTGATTTGTACTTTTTGTATATGGAATCTCAACGCGGATGGAAGCGATGTAACCCTCAATCTGAACTCCAAGATAAAAAAAGAGAATTCTAAGAATCACGATTGCGCATGAAGTGATACAAAAGTGAAGAAACTCAATCTGAGGAAAACAGGCTGAGTCTGTGTTTTATATGCATATTCGTGATTATTTGTTAGCCGCCAAAGCGGTAGCTAAACCTTACAATTACTTGAGCCGCATGGTCTTGGAAAGGTGCCCAATCATTTTCGAAATAAACTAAATTATCAATATATTAGCGATCCAACACACTGGGAACACGCATATGGCTTCAATGTCGGCTGATGAAACACCGGAAATTTTTGCTCCAACATAAAGTCTAGTTAGGCAGTAGAAAATTCTATAAGAACTGGAGCCTTGCATCACTGCAAAACAAATTTTCGAGCTCGTAAATATTTTCAAACACGGGAAATTAAAGTATAGCACATTAAAGCGATTTATTTTATTCTACAAGTTTTACAACTTGTGATAAAGGTAACTCACAATGATGGCGCTTTACATTACACTTTGCAGCTTATTTAAAAATTAGAATAAAACCCGATATTGCTTGATTAGGAATTAAGCTGACCAGGCGGTTTACTTGTGAATTTCGGAATCACTTTGTTTTCTTGATTCGATGGGCTTTTTGTGAGCCTGAGTCTTCTTGGCAAGAAGAAGCTGATTGAAAAAACTATAAGCTCACTCGAAATAAATTCAACTGTAAATTTTGTTCGTTTGATCAAAGTTTGGCCATGGCACTCGGGATAACCTCAATGTGTGAATCTGAAACCGAAATCGACAATATGCATTGAGGCAGTTTCAGCAGATTTTGTACACCCTTCATTTTAAAGAATTCACAGCAAGCATCAGCTGTTCTTCCTGTGGAGTTCGACTGAATAATATTAGGTTAGCCCAGAATTTAGAATCAAAGGCACAAAAGTTACACAGAAGAATGTAGAGTTTTTCGTTTTATTTGACTGGAGATTTCGACAAAAACTGGGCACTTGGCAACCCTAGCTACGTAGGATGTTTAGTTGTTATCCCTCTGATTTTAAATTTATGAATGAAAGACAGCCAAAATTTTTGAATCAACGTCGAGTGGAGGGAGCTTCCATCGATATTTGACAGACCAAGATTTAACGAATTGACAAATCTCCTCACCTTATCACCTCTAGATTGATGATTTAAGACATATATTGAAGCTATCCCAATTAAAATGAACAATAACATCCATTAGGGTCGAGCAATCCTGGAAAACTATTTTAAAAAATATCTTGAAAAGTGGGTGAACTAATGACATGCATCACCGTCATATGTCCCACCATCGATATCTTACTGATACGGTTCCTCTCCCAACAATTTTCTCCCATTAATTGATGTAATACAATATTTAAAATCAAATCAACATTAAAAGTTCATACTTTTATTAGTTTTATATTTAACTAATGTTTTCATATTTTGATTGCTAAAAATTAGCACTGTTTTAAAAAGAGACAAGCAAACCATTAAACACGATAGTCATGAATAATAGAAGTACAAATCAGCCGCTTCTGGTCAAGTTATCTGGAACTGTATTAAACTGAAAGGATATTGAAACATTCCTTTACAACTTTTATGAAGCAGTACGTTAAGCCCAACCATGGAAAATTCGACTTCTAGATTCGGCAAGAAAGACAGTCGCCATTTGAAAATACGTCTTCAATTATTGTTTGTGTGTAACCACAAATCTAAGTGTACTTTTTATGGATTAATCTAAAGGTTTCCAACACGCGCCCATGCATTAACGATTCGAATGATTAATTTTTAAAATTAACTCAGCTTTGTAATTTCCTGATAATTTCCTAATAAAAGCCTCAACGAAACGAATGTTCTTCTATAATCGCGATATCATTTTCAGATAACTTTTAAATATTACTTTGGTCGTATCGAGACATTTAAATAAGCAGTAATAATATTTAATTTCCAAGAAATTTTGGCCGTCTTTCGAATTATTCTGCAGTTTTTTAAGTAACAATTCAAATATAAAAAGGAGGGACCTAAGCTAAAATGTTTCATCAGGCGATCTCTGCAAAAGCAGGTTGCAATATGCTGGCAGAGGCGGCTAACGACCTTAAAGAGAATGAAACCAAACCAGAGTGGTTGGCTTAGTGCCAACGAGCAGCTTTATCATGGCAAAGTTAAATCATAGCTTGAACAGTATAATTTCGGTTTTTTTTGTTCCTCTTTGCCACATTTAGTTATTTTTCTTTCAACCAACAATCCAATGATTCATAAGAAAAATATCCTACTTCCTAGAAAATTAGGATGATTTGTAATCTGATACATGCCTTCATGACATAATTCAGTACCGTTTATTTTCAACAAATATTTGTGACAAAGGTAAAGAATGAGAACAACCATTACAAATCACTTCATTTCACAATATAGTGCTTTCCGGCAAAATTTGCGGTTAAAATTTTTTAAACTCTAGGTTTCATTTGCACAGAAAGGAAAGATTTACGCAGCTGTTTAAAATCAGCACTGTGATCAAAGTTAACAGATGATAATTTGTTTAAAAAATTAGGAATGGTGAAGATGTGAGATTTCAAACCTTACCTCCGAATTATGGTTCCTGACAAACTCTATAAAATGCTTAGATAAAGTTCAATTTAGCTAAATGAATTACTTTTCGTTCAATTGCGAATAGATCTACGCTAATCGAATCTTTCTACTGCCATGCGCAGTAAATCAAGCGAATTAATTGCATTTTTTCTAATCTCACAAGTAATTTGATAAAGGAACATCGTACTACAGTCCACGCATCGAATAGAGTTTAGAACCATGGGCCTGATTAGATAGTTCCTGCAAAAAACATTTTATCGGGCGAGTTTTAGTGGAATATCCTACATATAGCAAACATAAAAAAGCGGGTTGATTGCAACTACAGCCAATTTAGAGATCAAATATTACAGTATAATGTAATACCAAACCTCATCCATTGCTTATGACATTATTTTGATCATTTAATTCTATTCATTTATTTCTACCTTCACTCATCATTGGTAATTTTAAAACGTTACTCCATGTGTATCAAGTGTAGAGTTATGTTCATAACTTTACGTAATTGCAATTTATACCCTTTATAAGATTGATAAATTCATTTACCTGATTATACATTGAATCTTTTCTGCCTTATTGCGCACGTGTCGCCTTTTTAACATAAAATAGATCATTTTATGTATTTTTCGTCTTAATTTACCCAGGATATCATGTAAACGGTGCATATAACAATAAAAAAAAGTAATTTGAAAGAAAATATTTCAAAATTAGTAAATATGAAAAGCACTTTTTTCTATAAATGTCGTTCAGCAGTAAACAATCTTCACAATGAGATTCTGCATAGGCTATATAATTTGTAAGATGTTCAGATGGGACATGACTGCATGCATCTCTCATCCTCCCGATTAAATCGTCCGTCCCAAGAGTAGGTGTCTCCTCTTACGTAAGATTTTAACTGTGAAAAAGCTTCTTCACAAGGGTTCAAAAACGGTGAATAAGGTGCAAGGAACCGAATATAGGGAATGGTTCCCTCGATAAGATTTTCCATATGATAAAAGTTTACATTGTCTATGAGAAACGTAAATTTTTCAGTGTTTCCTAAAGTTGTAATTACCTGGTTCAGCAATTCGTTGAATATGCCTCCAATTACAGATGAGGTAACTGCCTCACAGTGGACAATATTCAAAGAGTTCATGCCCAGAATCATTGTAACGTTTCGTCTTCTAGGAGATACAACTTTATTTGGAGTGTGTCCTCTTGGTGCCTATGATTGAGTGCTAAAATATGAATGTTAAAAGGACTTTATTCGATATATATCAGATATTGGTATGCTGGATTAAGAGAATGGTACAAACTGACTGTGAAAAATAAATATATTTTAAGGCAGTAAAGAATAATTCTAAACCGTAATGTTTCGTCAGTCCGTTCCGCCGCCGCCGACCCACTCTTTTTTGAGTGTTTCTGTCAATTCGTAGACACTCGGGGAGGCCAAATAAAGTTCAAGTGGAACCAATTTCGAAATAGGCCTGTTTGACGTTTTTCTATTTTAAAATTGTAAATTAACACTGCGAATTTGGTTGTCATTACTAATATTAAGTTTTATTATTTTGCCTACCTACCAGATGTCGCGTTTTAAGTCCTCTTTTAGAAGAACGTATTGTCCAATTTTTGGTGTCAACTCCTTTTGGCTAGTTTGATTTGATGAATGCTTCAGGCTGGTCAGATATTCACGATTGATTTATTTCCAAAAAATGTCCAATAATTTGCTACCCACTGACCACATTAATTTTAAATCGTTTTTTGTCATTTTTATCGCTAAGCCCTTTTCATGTTCATCAGATTCACATCGAAATGATTTAAGAATATTATTGTGCGATAAAAACAGACAGGGACGCAGTATAATGCTTTCTTGATCATCGTCAATATATGTAAGGGGGCGTTTGTTGAGAATAGATTCTACCTCCACAAGAATAGTTTGATAATGTTCGAAAGATATTTTTCGATTATAGGTCAAACACTTTAAAGAGTTTTTTATATTTTTGACTAGGCGTTCGTAAAACCATCCATACCAGGGAGCGTACTCGATAATAAATTTCCAGACGATGTCGTGTTTATGAAGGAACTTTGAGACTTCACACGAGTTGATAGTTAGGTCAGAATCTTTGGTTAAAAATTTTGATGCCATTTTGAAATAAGATCCATTATCCGAAACTATCAATTTTGGGAACTCTCTCCGGGAGACGAATCTTCGAAAGGCGTTGAGTAATGAGCTTGTACTTAAATCTTGAACAATTTCCATGTGAATAGCCCTAACCGTCATACAAACAAACAAATTCAGATTTTGATTTCTTTGTGATCAACTTTACAGATTACGGGCCCGAAATAATCTATCCCGCTATATTCGTGAACGGTGATACGTTTTCCAGGCGACTCAGTGGTAGTTGGCACGTTTCGGGATAAACGTTGGTCCTTTGGTTACGGATGGAACACATTTTACATTTTTTAATTACTGATTTAATCTTCGATCTGCACTTTGGAATCCAGTATTTACTTCTGATCTCCGCCAATGTTTGAGTGAGTCCCCCATGATGAACCTCAATGTGACAACTGCGTATGACTAAGAGTGCCAAGAAGGAATTTCTATGAAGAAGAATGTGGTTGCATGAGATGTATTCTAATGAAGAAAGATTAAGTCGAGTTTTCGATCTTATAATGTTATCAGTGTCTAGGAATAATGAATTTCGTTTGCAGAAATCATCTGGTGTTTTCTTTAACAAAGAATCATAGGACTGTGAATAATATGATCGTTGACTGAATATAATCCACCTCTGTTTTACACATGAGATTTCCTCTATCCTTAATGGTCCATGAAACTCTAGCGATTTACAGTTGTTGATAAATCTTATACACCAGGCTCCTATTCGAAGTATATGAGATATAACCATCTTCTTTGACAGTGTTACCTCAAATATAATGTCATAAAAGCTTTTTTGTCAGAAGATGTATTAGCCGATGGATTAAGAATGGATGTTTCCTTTAAAAGATATAGTTGGGCATTATCGGCCAATCTGCCATAAATTTTTGTGCTTGAGTTATATATATCCTTTATAAATCTAAGAGGGCCCATGCCACCAAAGATCGTTTTTTCTCAACTCATCGCAAGAAACCCCTCTAGAAGCAATATCCGCAGGATTGACACTGCCGGAAATGTGCATCCAGGTAAAATATTTATGTTTGTTAATTTCATTCATTCTTCGTTGAACGTAACGGGGAATTTCTTTAGTTGTGAATCTCCAATCTAGTACACATTTTGCATCTGAGAATATAACCACGTCTTCTTCTTTCAAGTTTAGTTGTTTCAGTATGAAATTACAGCTTCTAATCCCAATAATA
>JWZT01002655.1:42924-64312 GCA_000827895.1 Thelohanellus kitauei
CTGCAGAAAGCACACGACCTTTCATATTTATTGCTGTGTGTTTCTGAATTTTGGTATCTAGGAATTTCGAATTTTGTTCTAGAAAGTGAATCCTTTCTCAGTTTTATATATTCAGATATTCGGTGTCGAAGTTGATCCAAGTTAAATGTGTGGGGTAGGCCATTCTCGTGTAGGTTTATAAGAATACATTTTGGAATTTTCCTTTTGATGATGTGTAATAACAACGGCTGGTTAGAATTTTCACCCACAGATTCTAGAATCTTAATATAATTTTCGATATCTATAAAGTTGAACAAAAATTCAGATTATTGAGTTAACGTTCTGATCTGTATGATTTTATCATAGTAATATTCTATCAGTTTCGTTGAGTCGCCATATTCACATTGAAGGATATCTAGGACTTTTGTGTAATTTTCATCATTTGGTATGAAACCTTATACCAAATTAAGTGGTTCGCCTTTAAGAAAACCTAATAGATAAGCAAACTTTTCCTTGTTATTAAACATAGGATTGGAATAAATATTGCCTTCGAACAAAGCCCAGATGTTGGTCCATTTATTGATGTTGCCACTGAAGTTGTTAATATTAAGCTTCGGAAGCTTAACTCGGAGATGATTTTGTTCGCCATAATTGGACGCGGATTCTTGGTTTGATGAGTAAATTGTTGACTCGGCCTTCACAGTTATTTCATTTATTCGAATTTGAAGGTCTACCAGTTGATCGATCCAACAATCCTCGGTATCCTCTAGGTTTGCGATTTTATCGATTTCTTCCTTGTAACAGCTAAAATTTAGCTGAATATTTTTCAAAATATCGATTTTTCCACAGAAAGAGGTCTCGAACTCAGTAATTTTTTCTTCGATTGCTTTGTGCATTCTTTCAATTTTTCGTATTACGGTTCTCGACACCATGTGAAAAATGAATTTATTGTAAGGCAGTAAAGAATAATTCTAAACCGTAATGTTTCGAGAGTCCGTTCCGCTGCCGCCGCCCGACTCTTCTTTGAGTGTTTTTGTCAATTCGTTGACAATTGTATAATATTTTTTATGCCTTCAAAAGTTGCTGTCGAGTTGTCATTTATTAATGGCACTATTCTTTGTTTTATTTCGTTTGATATCACGGTATGTTGTGAACCACCTATATGTCCTGCTTCTACATCTCCAGATTCGTTATATTATTTTATTATTTTGTTTACAACACCGTAAGAGATACCAAGAGTTCTTGCAGTTTCCCTCCATGCTTTTCCATCATTTAAGATCATTTTAATATTTTTCGAACATCTGTATTAATTTTTTTGTGTTTTTTTTTCATGATTTTAAATAATGCACCAATAAAAAGATCACGCACGCGCAATTAATGAAAACGATTCAATGTAAAATTCGGTAGTGTACGTCCATATAGAATGAGTGAGAGGAATCTTAGAAGAGACCTAGCCTATGAAAGCGAAGATACACTTCACAGAGTACAAATTATTGTTGTCAACCCTTGTTAAAAGGTGAAATATTGTGCACAGTCTGTCAATGTAGTTGTTTTATCCAATAAGGCATTCTTAAAGGTCGTTTGGATGTACTTCTGTGAGTGAATGATGGATCAATGAGACAATCACGAATTTAGAATATTTAATATAGACAGTGGCAGAATATTCAGGATCTAAAGTTTCAAATAAAGTGTTATTTAAAAGAGAAAGCGATGTAAAATCAGACAATAATCTGAACCTAGTTTAATCGTTATATCTTGGTCCGAATCTTATGCCCTTTTTGGTTGTCTATAATCAAAAAATATACCTTGACAGAAAATACTCCTCAATGTCGGGACGAAGAGTGGCCATCATACAGTCTCTCAAACCTTCGGCGAGGATCAGACAGTTTCCTGGCATGTCTGTGAAATGATCTTCAGTGGTAGATCCATAACCAATGATTTTTTTAATTTCATCGGCCTCTTTGTCATTCCCTTCTTTAGCCTCTTTATCTTTCTTTTCTTGAGCTTCTTTGTCTTTCTTTTCTTGAGCTTCTTTGTCTTTCTTTTCCTGAGCCTCTTTGTCTTTCTTTTCCTGAGCCTCTTTGTCTTTCTTTTCTTGAGTTTTTTGTCTTTCGTTTCCTGGGCCTCTTTGTCTTTCTTTTCTTGGGCTTCTTTGTCTTTCTTTTCCTGGGCCTCTTTGTCTTTCTTTTCTTGAGCTTCTCTGTCTTTCTTTTCTTGAGCTTCTTTGTCTTTCTTTTCCTGAGCCTCTTTTCTCTCTTTTCCTTGGCCTCCTTTTCTTTCGTTTCCTTGGCCTCCTTTTCTTTCTTTGAATCGACATCTTCGACCTCCTTTGTTTCTGCTTCTTCGTCCCTTCTTTCATAACCCATTTCCTTCTTTGCAGCGGCGTCTTTGGCTTCCTCTTCTGCAGCTTTGTTTGCCATCGTTTCATCATATATTCTCCTTTTATTTGTAGAATCTGGCATGTACTGCTGACAGCATCTTTCAATGACACCTGACTTATGTACATCCTCCGAAGAAACTTACTAAGATTTACGAATACCTGATGGCTCCAAAAAACATTTCAAAATATGTTCATATGCCTGTGTGATATAGTCTTCTTGATAACCTCGCAGAACGAGTTTAGGGTTCTGTGCAGTCCGCATGTTGATGTAGTAGCGCGTGGTATCTTTCTCGAGCTATTTGAGATTAATATTATATGAATAAAATGAAACTGCTAAAACCGATCGTTAACCGAATTGAAAAAAGTTCACATTGAACCATTTCGATTCTTAAAAATCATTTACGAGGTCATCATAAACTGCATGTAAATACCTATCTGGTTGATGTTCAAAGTTGACGATCTTATTGATGATATAAATTCGAAATATTCTTTAAACCTAGTCCTCTTAACTTTAGTTAAGAAAAAGTTTTCAAGAGAATTAATGCCTGCTAGCTTTTAACCATTCAGACTGCCTCGAACCCCATATTTAGCTTCCAGTTAAATCAAGGAAACAATACATTAACATATTAAAAGTGTCAACACGAAAAAAAGTGTTTAAACCAGCTAAAAACATCAGTGAATCAGCCAATAACTTAATATAGCATATTATCCCAAAAGAAATTACTATAGATGAAAAAATAATATAACTTACTGGTGTACAGAGTTCGCGCCAAGGAATTCGTGCGGACACCATCACAAGAGTAAATGTAAAGAAACTCAGATGCGAAAATAGGTAGTCTTGCAGCATACAACCTGAGCTAATTGCCTATCCGCCGGAGCCGCTTAAATAGTTTTGGGTTGATAGACAAATTAATACCAGATTACATCCGTGACACATTTTTTAGAGTTGGAACTGAACACCACCAGAGTAAAAGGAACAGTGAATATTGAATTAGAGTCGAAAACAAGTTTTAACCCTTTAGCAATATGAATGGAGGAAGGGTAGACTTGCCTAATACATAATGAGCATTTAGAGATCACTAATAGATAGTTTTAGGACAATTATTTCTAATGGCGCTAGGGAATGACTTTTAGTTGGTAATTATTTCAGACTAGGATCAACCCACCACGCTCACCCTTTCTCCTCCACATAGGTCAGTATAAAAATGTCGTCACATAGACAGAAAAAGGCAAGAATATGGATAGTATGATAATTCAATAAATAAATAAGAATTGGGAATAAGAAAAGAATGACCTCTTAAGTGTTATTTACAGACATTAATGTAGGGTGTCATAAAACTAATCACTAATTATGGCAATGGCGTGACCAAGACTATCCCTCAAATTGCTTATCGGTTACATCACTCCCATCCCTTGACTTCACTCATCTAGTATATACATAGCAGTGGCTTAATTTCAAAGATTGATTCTTCACATTAATTGTATGAATGGAATTACTCCCTTACTTCATACGGACAATCATAAATGTAGTCCATTATAAACCCTTCGTATTTTATTTATTTAAACTATTTCATATGTCATATCGGAAGGAGAATGTTTATTTATCGTGTTGAGTTAATTTCATCCATCTGGCATTTACAGTTTCTGTTATTGTCAGCTTGCTAATCATTTCCAATTTTGGGCTATATTGCAGAATAATTACTCATAGGAAATGTCGAGAAGGCTGAGCCTACCATCGAACAGAAATTCTAATCGAAATCATTTTTAATTAGTCTCCTATATATCATTTCAGATGCTTAGTAGTCAAAGGTAATACTGAAATTCATCCCAAAGCCATTTGGTGGCATTTTGTATTGACTAGATTCTAAACATGGATTAAGAATGAAGCAAATCAGGTCAATAATAACACGAGTTACCCTTCCGCGCTATTATATCGCTTCTTTGGTACTGCCTCCTTGGAAGCAATGCTAAAAGTGCATAATTGATATTTATTAGCAGAAGAAACGGTGGAGAAGGCAGACTACGCATCAATCGCTCAGGTATCTAAAGGCCCCATGGTAGAAAAAGCCTGACGATTAGCTTTACGATTAAAGTTTTTGAATCGTTATGTTGTACTTGACACGTTCTAGGACTCCTTCTTTACATCTCAGTCATATCTGGCCAGATATATGTGTTTGTTGCTGTCTGGAAGTAGCTTTAGAGCTTATAAAAAAGGGAGAATTTTCATGAGTATTAAAAAAAGAGCTCATTCTCATAGATCGAGCTACCTGGGTTTAAAGGTATTGTTTTGAGTTGTCAAACTTGATATTGTCTTCTTTAATATCAAGACGAAATAAATTTGGATAGAACGTTCATTTAATAAAGTAATCTTTACTGTACTCATGATTGTCTTCAAATTTAAACCTAAAGAATTGGAGCACAATCAAATGTATTCGTTCCTTGGGATACATCCAACATTTCTGTAGGCTTTCAAATTGGATAATCATCGATCTCGAAACTAAATACCTTGTATTTTACAACGAGATTGCTTTGATTTACTGAAGCTCACACAACCATCTCGGAATACGGCTCTCATATATTATTATGAGAACAAAATAGTCTAAAGTGCCTTTAGACAAAGTTCAACAGTGTGTTCTGTCAACGCTGCCATAAAGAGTTACATAGCGAACTGCCTCGTCAAGAATCTATCTATAGCTGGTCTTGACTACTTCAGAAGGTTCAGGATCTATTAAAAGTCATATTTTTATTAATAAACAAAATTTGTCAAAATCTGCTGACATGGTGTTCCAAATAAATTTGATAAAATTCAAACCAATCTATTTTTTTTCCTTTGACTACCCCATCATGACGTCATGCCTTACAAAAATAATAAGCAAGTTATTTGCGTTACAAAGAATCGCCTGATAGTCACTATTTTCAGTATAACAAAAACACGTTCGAGTTCTATCGCTTGAGGCTTATTGGCCTGATTGGTTTCCTCCCTACCAACTCAACTTTTCATTGGCTACTCACTCTATTTAATAGTGTATTTTGGAAAAATTATTTTTAGTAAATTTCCAATAACAAACGAGGCCTAGTTTTGTATTATAACTACCTGAAACAGCACAAGAATTTATTTCAATAATCTTCTCGGTAGCGTTTCATGCACTCATTCTAATGGATTTTAATAATAAAAAAGCAAAATATTTCAGACCGTAACTCCATCAAACGAATAATAATTGTATGGTATATGCAATATAATCAAATGCTTAAATGAGAAAAGTCTGAGCCCATCAATATGGCTCTAGAATCCTACAATGATCGGACTTAATGATTCATGAGAGACTTGACTTAACTGTAATAATTGAATAAAAAATTATCAATTAGTCAAAATATAGTTTATCGGAGTCATCAACTCTGTGAAGTCTGGTGAAAATCAAATCATTCATGATGCAGTAAATTAAATAAAATTACGAATTTTGTCAATTATTTATCATGTAATCCTCCAGGCCGATTAATAACAGTCAAAAATTACACTCGTAGATAACTTTCATGATACACTAAGTCTCATTAACTGCGTCCTACTTGTGCACAATTCGTATGCCAGAAGATACTTTGGGAAATGTGTTCATTTGAGTGGTTTTGGCTAATCCTAATTCATTGGAGACCACCATTTTAAACCATGTAGAATTTCGTCATGAATTCGCCCAGCACAAATAAAATTTTGAAGAAGACCAATATTTACGTAAATAGGACGTTAATATCAAAAATCTAGTAACTTTGGTGTTTTCCCAACGGATTGAGTAGGTTCCCTGGGGTATATCGATTCACATTCAAAAATAAATTGTTTATTTGTGTAGTTTGCTCCTTTTTGGTTATGAAGTACCTCCTTCCTATCTCTGTAATTCTTTAGCTATCCAAAGTCAATAACAGGACAATACACTTGTTTTAACCAATTTATAATTTTACAGCTTCTTGTCTGAAAAGATACTCATTTTGTCTCATTTTTGCTGCTATATTTGTAAAACAATCCCAATTAGCTCTAGCTATTCTCGAATTAATTTTATCGGAAATATGTGGCTGCATATGGCTCCATTTGAGAATGTAATAGATATTTGGAAATTGGTAAAGACATGCTAATACAGTCGAGGAAGGATAAACATGGGATATCTAGGCAGACTTTGAGATGTTAGAGACGCTAATTGGATAATTTGCGCGATTGGAGTATAAGAAACTCTCCTCTATAGTTGAAAAACAATGCAATTGAACAAACTTCACTATGATCGTCGGTCATGCTAACTAATTATGATTTTAACAAATGGTATCCATTTTCGAATCAAATCAAACTGAACACAGTTCTGAGTCGACGTTATATCAAGTATTTCTAGTTGGTTCTGACGAATGCAAAACAGAATCTAAAGAGTATACTTTCGATGTTATACCTGGTTTGATCTAAAATTGTGCATTAATAATATGGCCAAAATATAGAACTACTCTCACTTGATATACAGCATTAAACATGGAAGACCAATACCCTTCACCGCGTGGTTAAATGCGGTAGGTTCAGATTCCCAATACGAAAAGAATTTATGCGGTATTCTGATGCATCCATTCGTTGTGCTCTTATGAATCTCTGGATTTCAGCACACACTCTTTACTTTTTCGACGTTTTAAAACTCTCAGTGGTGCCCTTGATAATAATGAAATTCTAAAGAATCCTAGATTTTGGAAAAACTCGCTGCTGTCTGATGGATTTGACACGTAAAAATGGGTTCAAAACAGTTTTCATACCTAAAAACCCTTCGCCAAGTCAATGAAAAACAGTTATGGCCAAAGTGTGGGACATCAGACACATCAACAGACATCTATCTATCCAAAAAATGATTCAAGTGATTTTCATGAATAAAATTAATTAATGTTTAAAAAATCATCTACCAAAAAATATTGTATTAAATTGATCTAATTATCCACAAAAAATCCACTCTATTTTTATACTTATTCTAAGAAAAAAACAAATAAATTTACAATAAAGATTACAGTAAATGGAAAAGATGAACATTCTCAAGATTTTTGATCTGATTTTCTAGGTACTTTGCGATAATTGTGAATTTTTGTATTTCATTAAAATAATGCAAACCCCACCATCCTGTTATATGGGCGGCACGACACATCTAGTCTGGTTTGTACTGGCGTTTCTGTGAAACTCGAAAACTTAAAAAAATTAGCTTTCAGGGTTACCAAAACCAAATAAATGAAAATTTTGTTATCAGATTGACTCATTTAAGCTTTTAATTACATATCCTTGAAGCGAACTGTAAGCGTCTTCAAAATACATGATATAAATTTGCGATGAGGACATTCCACCAATAGCCTGGGTCACAAATATTTTTCCCTTTAATTTCTTAGGGCGTTGAATTTAAAATAGAGTGCACATCAATAGGATATGACATTTTATTTTAAGTCATTGATGAATGTCAGGAATTTGCAGATATAAAAACCCTATAAGGTACATCTACCATTCATTGAAATGAAAAATGTGACAGCTTTCACAAATATAAGCATTCCTTTATTAAGCCAATAAAAATAGTTCAATGCACCTCACATTATGATACCAGTTATAGGTATAACTAAGTGACATAAACGACAAATAATAACCGTAAAACGAAATTTAACGCAACACAATTCCCTCATTCATTTATTACTTGATTTCAACGTGCATCTTTGCGAGTGGGACAGTGCTTGTAAACTGTATTCAGATCAATGTGATAGTTTCATACAATTATAATTGTTAAAAAATATTTACCTGAATGCGATTTATAGATTTTTTGGAATTCAATTCATTAAATTCAAATTATGAACCAGAAATATCCATCAATGTCAATCAAAATCGACTGCTCTATCTCCTCTGAATCGTTTCTGTTATAGAAGATGACATCTGTGAAGTTATCTGACAATCCAATGCTCGTCATTTCTGCATTAACAAATTTGAAATCCCCATAATGTGCACTGATATTTAAAACGACCCTCGGTAGATGTGCAAAGGTTTGTCGAATCCAAGAATTGTAGACTTATAGAAAACACGGCCAATCAAATTAATACCTATCGCATAGCATCATATATGACATCATATTTTAAGATACCAGGACATTATGTTATATATTTATGTCTTTAAATTCTGAGACGTTTGAAATGTTGGCAGAGTACTTCTTTTAGAATGTTGAAATACCGATTCCGATTCTCTCTAAACTTCATCAAGTCAAATCAATTCCAGAAGAGACCGCTGGTTGAGAAGTCTGTTTTCACTTTGATTATTGATGGATCATGTCTCAGATTTGCCCGTTCAGTGTAAAAGTCATTCACAATGTTTTCATTTGGCACCAAAGAGGGGAAAATTAAATTGATGGACGAACCTCTCATCTGACACAAGGTTCGAAGGGACAACATATCATCGACGTCAGAAAACTCCAGATATTTATTCTTTTTAATTTCTGGCCTTTTAAAATCATATCAACCATCGTAAGTTATGTTTCACAATCTTTCATCAATGAAAATGGTTTCAGTGTTTCTCAAACTGCTGAGTCTCTTCGATGCATAGCAGCACATTGTTCACACAGATGATTTATCCTATGTCTCAGAAATGCCATAATTTCATTATTTTTCCATGACAACAGACGAATCTTCTGATGTCAACACCATCATACTCTGAAGAGCAGGGTCATTGTCACAAAAGTACTATCACTAAATCCCTTGAACTATTTTGTAAACAATTTCAGTTATAAACATATCCGTAAAACATGAATTCAGATTTGTCTGAAACAATCATATCGTTAATTTCTTGCATGATATACGAATGGAAGTTGAGTTTAGGTAATTCTATTATTCTGAGGTTGAAGACGAGAGTTTTGAAACTCAAATAATTGAAATGCAGAGTAGTTTTCTTCCCATACTTTCTGAATTTGAAACGTATTTGGCAATATGATCATGGGTATCTTGTACAGATGCATAGATACGTCAGTTTGGATAATAAGTAAATCTAATGATGAGTTTACAAAATCTAAATTTTATCCCTCTTTCAATTCTTACTCCTGTCTAAGGCTACGATTTACTCTGGCTTCTACCAGGGTTTGAAAGATCAATGGGGGATTGAACTAAAAATTTTTTTGATTTTTGAAAACTCATTAATTGTAACCAAATATTGTAGAAAAGCTTTATAAATTAGTCATTCACCCCTACATGCTATGTGACTTCATTGCTATGAGGTACAGTCATGGATGCTAATGCCATCTAGATACTTAGGCGTTTGGAGGCTGCAAATAACGGGGTTGAAATTTTACACTTATTTCAACTATGCCTGAACAATGAAGACCACAGTGGAGACTGACTGTTAGTTTGTTGTTACGACTGACCTGGTTTTGAACGATTTAAATTAAAATCTATTTCTATTTCAAGTCTCAAATAACTATTTTTTCAAAAACCGCCACATATTTTAGTCGTAACCCCCATATCATTTTCGAAACTTGTTAGTTTTGTAATTTCCTGCAAATTTCCCAATACTAAACCAACGAAATGCCTTTTTTTTTATAAGCTTGAAATTATTCTCAAACAACTTTTAAATATTACTTTGGGGCTATTAGACAATTAACATAAGCTTTAAACATATTTGCAATTGAATTGTGGCCGACTGTCTAATTATTCAGCCGTTTTTTTCAGCAACAAATAAAATATTCAAAGAAGAGACTCAAGCCCAAATGTTTCATTGTTCGATCTCGCCAAAAGCCGACTGAAATTTGCTAATACATGCTGCTAGTGACCGTAAAGAGAATGACCAGGAACCACAGTGGCTGATTTGGTGACAAGCGGCTTTAGCACCTCAAAATTAAATCATACATTGAACTCTATAATTTAGAATTTATTTCCCAATTGTTACATTTATTCATTGCGAGTTTATCGAAATACGAATGATTGATAAGAAAAGATTCATTATTTTAAGAAACTTAGGAAGATCTATACTCTATCACAAGCCTCGTTGACATAATTCTGCATCGTTTATTTTCAAAAAATATCTGTGGCAAACATAATTTACCAGCTATTCATTATAAATCGTTTTATTTAATGCAGTATAATGTTTTCTGGCTAAATTCGTGAAAAAAGTTCAACAACTCTTGGTTTCATTTGCACAGATACGAAAGATTTCCACCGATATTCAAAATAAATACTGTGATCAAAGTTTAGAGACAAGAATTTGTTTACATAATTGAGAATGGAGAAACTTTGAGATTTTGAACCTAAAGCCCAAATTCTGGTTTCAGACAACCACTATTAAATGTGTTTTCAAAGGTCATAATAACTAAATGAGTCACTGTTTATTTTATTGAGAAGAGCATTCAACTACCACTAGTCCAATTTACCATTCGACTGCCCTTAGCAGTTAAAACCAGCGAATTAATTGACATTGCTAAACTCTGAAGCAATTTGATAAAGGAATACTATATGGCAGTCCGTTCCTTGATTCGAGTCTGAGACCTGTTGCTTAATGAAATATTTCCAATAAAAAAGGGGTTTTATCTGCCAAGTGTACTTGGAGTGGAACATCACACAAATAATAAGAAAAATTAATTTTAGAAAGGGTTACGCACAACTAGAGCCTACAAGACATCAAACATCACATTATAGCTGAATGCGATAGCCCACCTATTGACATTATTTGGATTATATATTTCTGGCTTCATTTGTCCTTTATAATTATAAAAAGTTTTCACGATTAAAGTGTTAAATTATTTGTAACTTTTCGCTTTTTGAAATTTATATGTTCGACTAGATAGATAAATTGATTTAGACTGTTTTCCCAAGTAGAATGTTATAAAAGAATCGTAGGAAACGAGCTGTATTCGAAATACACGAACAACTTAAAGGTATCGATGATTGTGGTCCAGAGGCATGAAAAGTTAAGGTGGAAAATGTGGTACATTATCCGTCGATATTGTAGTTGTATTCAGTAATTGATTCCCAATTTGTTTTTAAGGTACTTTCTCTATGTGTGAATGATGATCCGATGAGGCATCATCTCGAACTAGAGATATTTAATACTGCCATTTATAAATCATATACCATCTGAAGTTTCATAATGTGTTATTTAGATGAAAAAGAATTGTAAATTATGACATCATAAATTGAATCTCGTTTAATTGTCATTATTTCGGGGTAAAAATTTTATGGCTTTTTTGGTTGTTTATCATTGAAAAATATACCTTGACCGAAAATACTTTTTCAGGTCAGAACGAAAGGTCGCCAACATACAGTCCTTCAAACCGTTCTCCAAGATCAGACAATCTCCTGGTATTTGTTTGAAAAGATCTTCCATGGTCGCTTCGATATCACCCGGAGTGTTAGTTTCCCCCGCCCGTTCATCTTGCTTAACTGCAGGCGCTTGTGCATGCTTCATCCCTGCTACTTCACCCTTCTCTTCTTTTTCTGTGACAGCGTCTTTGGCCCGCTTTTCTGCAGCTTTTCCAGACTTCAATAAATCATATATTTTCCGTGGATTCATCGAGTCCGGCATGTACTTTTGACAACATCCTTTAATGACACCTGGCTTAAGCACATCGTCCAAAGTAGCTTAATAAGAATTACGAGTACCTGATGGCTCCAATGAACATTCTAAAATATTTTCATATACCCATGTGATATAGTCATCCTTATAACCTCGCTCAACTTGACTAGGATTCTCTGCAATACGTCTGTGGATGTAATAGCGCGTGGTATCTCTTTCTAACTATTTGAGATTAATATTATATATAAATAATGTGGACAGTTAAAAGAGATCGTTAACTGAATCATAGATTAGAGAACTCGTGCATTCTCGAAGCCTCAAAAAAATAGATTGAGTTGATCAGAGGTTTCATTGATCCCCGAGGATTTATTGTTAATCGTTGACGGTATCACAAAAATTTTGGGTGACGTGTAAATGAGAGTTAAAAAGGACCAAAATCACAAACAGTTTATACACACCCTCTTTCAAATAGTGTATATTTTGATTCACAAAAAACTTTGATTTGATTGATAGGAATTCCAGGATTAACCTAGTAAAAATAATATGATAATAAAATATTAATCATATCTCAAAACATGATAGGAATATGAAATCACATATAAGAAAAAGTTATTTTAACAGAAATAATCACTGTTGACCAAATTATGTAACATACTTGTGTGCAGATGCAGTGAGAACCAAATGATGCTAGCGCAAGAACCAAGGTCAACATCATGAAGCTTCGAGATGAAAATAGACAGTCTTGCAACATATGACCCGATACGAAAATCAAAAACGTTATTTTACTTTTATATCGATGATACTCGATTTAATAGTTTTTAGTTGCCAATCAACATAATGGGATGATATAGGCGTGTCACATATAGCTTTTAAATGTAATCAGAATGAAAGAAAAAGGATAGAGTTAATAAGAGTCAAAAAATTAATTTTAGCCCTTTAGTAGTAGAAGAAGGGATGGTAGACGTGCCTTAGAAACCACTAGTAACAACGAGATCAATGGTCAACAACTTTTCAATAGGTATTCTTGATTCGTATATAACATCGCTATTATTGGTTACTTATTTTAGACTAGTATTAGCCCACTATGCCCGCTCTTTCTGCATCACATTATTAGGATGAAAATATATAACAAGGAGGATAGAGACCAGACTGTGAACGGTACGAAAGTACGCAATAATTACTAAAATAAGCGTGAGATTGATTGGAGTCCTCAAATATTCAAGCAGAGGGCCGTAAAACTTATCACAAATTGTTTATTGTTAACTGGGTGTGGCTATCCTTACACCCCTTCTATTGTTATTCCTTTATATCACTCCCCTTTCTAAACTTCGATTTGCAGATATTTAAACTGTCGTGATGTAATATCAACGGCCTCATAATCACTTTGATAGTACGAGTAGGATGCCTGGAGTCTCATACTTCATATGGAGCATGAAAGTTATGGTTAGGTTTTAGACCTTTCAAGCTTTATCATAACTAGATCTCTTATGACATTCCAGAAGGAGACATTTGATCTACCGTGTATTGTTAGTTTCATCCCTCTTACATTTTCCAAGTTATCAATTGCCAATTTGCTAATCATTTTTAATTTTCGGCACGATCACAGAATAATCATTATATCAAAGAGCTTAAGGGATTGATCAAGCTCTTGAACCGAAATTGTAGTCTAATCCCTACTTAATCCCTCATTGATGTTTTATATGTGGTTAGTCAGTGGTAGTACAGGCATAAATCGCAAATCCATTAAGATAGCCTTTGTATTGACCACTTTCTTAACATGGAGGGGGGACAAAACGAATCATTTACATTGAATTAGCTTTATTCTACGGTACTGTCTTGGTTTTCGTCTATTTGGCAAAAAGATCAGCATTCACGATTGGATATCAATAATAATATTAATTTGAGGGATATGTCTTGTGAATCCACTTGTAAGATAAAAAATGGCCAGATGATCGAAATATTCTGATGTTTAGACCTAATAATTATGTGTTTGTTCTGTTAAGATTGTTTTTGATGCATTGTATTAGCTATTTTCAACATATCCATCATATTTGGCCATGTTCTTATTTTTAAAGATGACGGAGAGTAGGGTGAGAGTCTACATAAATGAGAGTCATGTACGTTGGTCTAAAATTTCATGCACAATGATCGATGAATCAGGGTTCAGAAGTCGATGTATGAACACGTGATTCTGTAGTACCTCAAACGTTTTTGCAAGCTTCCCAATGTTCAGTCAACGATCTCGAAGCTCCGTAAGCTGTATCTTGAGAACGAGACAGTTCATATCTACCTACGGGATCTATACTATTGCGAAACGAGGATACTACAAATTGCTACCTGAATGAAATCGCATGAGAGTAGACTAATGAACCATGCATAGCCTATTTGGTCAACGCGGCCTTAAAGACTCAGGTAAATGATTTCTGTGCATGAATATTCAATTATCTTACATGAACGTATCGGAGTTCAAATCGATTATAAGTTTAATATTTTTATCATTTTATTCAACAACCAAATAGAATGGTTGAAAGCTACTGATTATTTGGTTTATTAAATACATTTGATAAGGTTCAAGCCGGTATATTTATTTATCGTTAATGACCAAAATTAAACCTTTTGCCCATTAGAAGGGAATGTAAATCCTTTGAGTGACAAAGATACATTTTAAAGTCTCTTTCCCCAAACACCAAAACACTTTCTATATCTATTGCTTATGGTTTCCTGTCCCGATATATTTCCGATCCGCTCACTTAACCGTTTTATTAGATTCATTTAACTCTAACTTTGTTTTCTAGGCCAGGTAACACATAATTTTGATTAGCTGTTCAAATCACAAATGATGCCTAGTTTTGTTTTGATAGTAGCTGATGCTGTTAATGACTTAATTTTCATGTATTTTCTTGGTTCCTGTTTACACATTCTTACTTGATTTTAAAAAGGAGAAATCGGAATATTTCAAACCCCCTCTCCATCACACGGATGAAAATTGGACGATGTCAGAAACATACATGAATTCTTAGGGCAGAAACTTTCCAGCCGAGTAGTATTGCCCAAGAATCTCACAATGATTGGATTTAATGATTCTTGAGTTTCATTTATATATTATACTCTGCACCCACACACAGAGAAGAAAAATTGGTTATCAGAAACATCACTTGTGTGGACTATGGCGAAATGATCAAATTATGAATGATATGTGGTCCCCCAATCACAATTTCTCATTATTCCATTTATCAATCAATTTCTTACTGTGGAAAATTAAAAACATTCAAGAATTGTACGGGTGTCTAACTCTCATGAGACACTTGGAGTCCTTAATTCACTGTATGGCCACAGTACATAGTATTTCTTATGTCAGAAAACTATTCAAAAATTTTGAATGGATTCAACCCACTCATATTTGCAAACGCGTTCATTTGAATGGTTTTGGGTGCCCCGAATTCCTTTGATAATCGTTTTCTAGACATTTTGAATTTCTGTAAATAAATCTACTTTTACCCTCAAATTTTTAAAAAGAGAAGTATTTAATTGAATACAATGTAAAAAAATCAAAAAAACTAGATACTTTTCAGGTTTGTTAACTAAACCAGTAGTTTATCTGGGGGATAGAGATTTACATTGAAAAATATTATTTTTTGATTGAGAATATGGCTTAATTTTGGTTGTAAAGTACATCTTAGCCTTCTCTACGATATGTCAATCATACAAAACCAAGAATAGGAAAATAGACCACCACGTACCAAGTAATAATTTTCAAGCTTCTTTTGTTCAATAACTACCAATTTTCTTCTCATTCACGCTGATACATTTGTAAAACAATCCAAGTTAGATCCGAGTTATTCTCAAGTTTTTCAGTGTGTTTATTATTCAAGATATCAGTTTCATGGCACCGAAATATAATCTCCTATTGCAAACGTTGCATTATCATTATTGGAGAAGGCTTCTCGTATGGGATTAAGGCTAATTCAAAGCCGATCAGGCAGCCAAAGTTGCATACAGAGAATTCTAAATCTCGTGTTGGCAAAATAAAGATTACTAAACAAACACACTCAAACTAAGAAGGTAATTTGAGTCTGAGATTCTAAGGCATACTAGTAATTATTGGGAGACCCGCAAGCTCGCAGGTATATATTACTTCCTTCGAATAATGGAGAGGTCGATTGATACTTCTAATCATTTAAAATCTAAAATACTCATGCGATAGGGATTCGGCTGAATAGCATAATAGATCTGTTTAGCTCTGAAGTACTTAGAATTTTCAAATTACTGCTCAACTGCAGTAAAAACTATTTTCATCTTCTGCTAAAGAAAGTTGTTTTGACTATTGACCAATTACGATCAAGTTAATTAATAAAATAACCCAAAATATTTCGTCTAGAATGGTAGATTAATATAGAAACTGAATATATCCAGATGAAATCGAAAGACGACATTCATTCATGTCAAATATTAGTCAAAAACTAGGTTGAACAAAATTAAAATTCGAATACAGGAGAATATGTCATTTCGGAAAAAAGGAAGACGCATTTCGTACATCGATGATTATTTTGAGGCCTGTCAAACATTTTTAAATTCGAACATCATCAAGAATTAAATATCGGTTAGAAAGAGGACTAAATACTTCACCATAATCGCTTCAAGATTTCAGATGGAACAACAGAGAACAGCAAGCAACCAAAAAAGTTCATGAAGAGATCCTAGACTGTTTCAAAATATCTGCAAGCATCTTAACGTAAGCGTCGATATAAGCGATCATTTAAGCATATCAAACAATCGATAAATGTCAGAGGAGTGCTGATTTCCGACTCGATACTCATAAAATGTTAAGTTGGAAAACGGTGTTCATTTTCAATAAAAATCATATTTTTATTCAAACAGGTTTTTCCAACAGCCCCTTATAATATATTTCCAAAGTCAATTTATTGATGATTCGGCCAGATATTAAAACAAATAGGATATAATAAAACTGCTAGTGGTAGAACATTTATGATGTAAAGCACCTATTTTAGCTTTTTTTAGAAAAATAAACAAACGTTAAATTTTTCATCAGAATATATATCTAGTTGAATTTTTATTAGATGCGAGTCCAAATATAGTTAGAGTTTTGGATTTTGACCAAAAAAAAAACTAAACTTAAAAAACTCGTCTGACATGGTACAATGAGGTCCATTTAAGGCTATGGACAAAATATTTCAACAGTGTCTCGCAATGAATTGATGCTTCTTTCATTAAACTCTCACCACCTTTGCCACTCTATGTTTGTTCAAATATTCTGAATAAAATTTGAGAATACTTGATATCTCAGACCATCGTTCCAACAATGCCTCGTATATTAAGGTTATTATAAATAATTCGTAACTTCGCTGGAAAAGGCTCGCATCATCTGCACCACGCATATTGAAAAGGTAGCTCGTTGTGCTGGTCTCAAATTATGAGATTAATATTGCATGAATCCAATGATCTTTTTAACTATCTTAAAAGAATCATAGAATAGTCAGCTAGTTCAATTTTAAAGCAAAAAATTCAGAAATACATGTAGTTATTCCTAATTTACATGGCAGTATCGATCTGTTTTGTTTCACACTATCAATCCCACAAAACATTTTTGTTAATTATGTTGCCTCTAAGCGATAAATCATGGGTAGTTCTTTCCAGTTTGCGGATTTATACACATCAAAAAGACTAAGAACGTAGCCAAATGGGATTTGTATATATTCTTCCGATTGGTTCACATTCTATCTCCTGAGAAAATATTCCAAAATATACGTGAACAATTTAAAAAGATGTTTTTATCTTTTTGGTTGCTGCTAAACAGGTCAAGGGTATCACCAAAATACAATATAATTTTGAGTGCCCCATTCGCCAAAAGGGATTCGAACCAGCTGATCCTATCTCTGAAGTTCTGTTAACCTACTTTATATGGCCAAGAGGGGATCAATCAATTGAGAAACACCAGACATGATTACTTCTTTATTCAAGTGTTGACTTTTTTCAGTTTAGGAATAATTTCGGAATGCGTATGTTAAAATTATGATACAACAAAGCTGTTTCACAATTAACATAATTGTAACAGAAAAATAGCGGTTCAATCAAAACGGATTCAAAAAGTGAAACTTTTCCCTTCCATAGAATTAGATTTATGAGACAAATGAACAATCCATTTGATTCAAAGGATACCGGTATTCGCCGCGTTAAAATAAAACCTATTAACGATTTTCACAGAACTGCTGGAATATACAATAACTTCAAAAATTACGTTATTTTATCAAAAACAATTAGAGTAGATAAAATGATAACTTACGGGTGCGCCGATGCTGTTCGAACGCAGGTATTCTCACTCTATCAGCAGGAATAACACCCGGAAACTTCGAGACAAAAATACACAATATTAAACAATTATAACATATTAGAATCAATACAGATATTGGCCTAATTTCGTATCACAAAGAATAATAAATATTTTTTGGATGTTAGACAACGTAATAGAATAGTGCAGACATTGTAAGAATTCATAGCATATCAATTAAGCACATTCAAACATTTAAAAGCGAGAAGTCAATAATCGTAAGAAATGGGTTATAAACAATTGTAAATAAGAAGACGCCTTATCAGCGCATGTCAGATAGATCACTTTATGATAGTAAACAGTTTTACATAAGTTATTGTCAATGAGGACTGTGCATTTTTTGTTTATCTATTATAATTTTGTATAAGTGAACAATTCTCAGTCATTTTAAATGATTTAAGTTGAAATCAACATATTTTCGGACAGAATTTAAAACTGAAAAATCTGAAAAAATGGAACTCGGCAAATATAGAATTCTTCTTCAAATCAAATTAGCCGTGTATGCAATTTAATAAACTTTAGAAGTAGGTAAAATGTACTGACATGCGCATGATTGATGATGATTTATTAATCAACCTTCGCACATTTCATTTCATGACAAATTTATCGAAAACAGTCCTGATAAGAAATTTGAGATGTCACAATTTTCCATAAACGAAAAAAAGGTTGGTAAAATTGGTTAAGACAAGGGTAGCGAATAAGGTATGACACAGAATGTGATTAATACATCATTTATTTGGATACTAAACTCTGACAGATGATCAACTCAATGTTGCCTTGTAAAATGTCTCCATTTTTAATTTTCTTGCAATGTTGTTCGTGTTTTGATAGTTTTTTGTAAATACAAAAACTTGCACTCTCATCCGTTTTGGCTCAAATTTATGATACTTGTTGGTCGACGCATATCGTCTCAATGATCCAATTTTTATTTTAATTTCACCATGTTCCCTAAGATCAGCTAATTTTAATTAATTATTTTTGTTCTGCTGACAAATTGTCTCACATATTGTTGTGTATATTTTCTGGAAATTTTAAATGTATAAAAGTAAAGATACGCATGGGCGATTAAAATAATATTCTTCCTGTATTCGATCATCTTACCCCAGGTGATCACATGATTATTGTATTTTTATTTAACGTTTTTAAAATCCAATAATTAGAAATATTTAATCCATGCTCAAACCTGACCTAAACTTTGAACTCAAGATCGATTATGTCATTCAGAATTCCTTAGTATGGAAAAAACATAATTTCTTTGAATTATTTCATAAGCTTTGCAAGCTTTTAAGGTTGAATCCATTTTTTGCAGTAAATATTTGCAAATATGATAAAATGTCAGACATTTTGAAAAATGAGAGAACATATTCACATCAAATGCAATTTAAATTCAGTTAATATATTAAAAAACGGAAATTAAATTAGCAAAAAGTTTTCATTTTTTTCTTTCACATAGTTATAAATTTGGAGTACAGGACTTACCAAAGGAGCACTCTAAATTTTATCGAATACCTTCATCATAACTGTCGTCTGAGCCGTCGTTTATTTGAGTCGTATTTGATGAATATCGATCTAAAAATTGATCTAAAATTAAGTAATTTATACACATACCTATTTGGTCTAGAAACTGTGAATGTGGCTGTATCTATTGAGTTACGAATATACATACACCGCCTGCTTCCATGCAATCAATGTGAGAACAGACACAGCTCTGGCATTCTTCAGTGAAGGCGTATGTAATCATTTGTGAATGTGTATCGTGGCAACATTGGATTAGTGTTCGATTATTAGGTTTGTTATATGCTAATGTTATGAGATTTTAACCTATGCTATTAAATACGCATGTGTAAAAATAATTTACCCATGGTTCTGTGTGGTTCTGGTTAGTAAAATATGATTACTTTGACAGAATATACCATGTTATCTGTCACATCTGTTAATATTTCCTTTATTTATTTAATGTTTTTTAAATTTAACATCAAAAAATATTTCGAAATGAATGATAATTCAATTTAAATATGTCCTTATTTACATCAAATATTATGAGAATATTAGAAGGATTTCGACTTGAATCAGTGGCTTGATTCATGATATTTTTAATTTAGGGGAGAGCTCAAAACAAGATAATTATACAACTGGTCTCATCTCTTTTGAGTTAAAGGATTGTGATTATGCTAGCGAGTGGTATCTCACTTCCCTTCAGCTTGAAGTGAACTTTAATGTAAAAGCTTATATCCTCGCAGAATTTTTTTCATGCGATTTCTGGATTAAAGCTCGGAAATTCGAGAGAGAGTTCTTATGCATAGCATTTGTAATTAACACCGTGTCGTTAAATAATTATTTTAATATACACTATAAATCTCTAGTTTGTTTATAATATACTGCGCAAGCTCAAAAATTGCAAAAAATTATGCATTAACATATTATTTATGTGATAATATAACCAATAAATAATTTAACTGATAGTAATCTAAAAATATTATTTTAAGTAATTTGTTTGAATGGATAGTTATAAATGCTGATGATCTGTATAGATTATGGAGGATGTTGAATCCTATATCCCTGCTCGATAAATGAAAATTATTGAAAATTTAATTGGTAGACAGACGTTTCATATTATCACAAGTAATTAAAATCTTGTAATTAGTAATAAATTCTATTTTGAAATCGTTTAAATCAGTTCGATGGCCATAAATTGTCTCATTTCAAGCACGTTATTATTTTAAATTGGCGAATCGAGTTCTCATTTCTATATCTTATATATAAGCATGTTTCGAGTACTCTAACTTTATTCTAAATCTGCCTTGTGTAAAGATTGAATATTTAAATAAAATGGCCGTTAGAACTTGTCAATTATCGTCAAAATCGCTTGCAACAATATTTTATTTAAATTCATACATCTTGATTATTTTGAATACCTTATGTTGCTCGAAACATTTAACATCACGTACCTTTTTAAAAAAGTCTTGTATAAATATTGGGCATCGATATGTGGAATGATTTGTTATTTTCCTTGAAGAGATTTTAATTACACCATTTATCATTCCACATAGCCTAATATTTTATTCCGAATGGCCTATTGTTGCATTTTAATGGCCGAAGATCTGGTCACATTAAGAATTTTTACTGCATTACATAATTTTTCATCCAGAATGGT
>JWZT01002655.1:68691-90785 GCA_000827895.1 Thelohanellus kitauei
ATTTTAATATATTTTTTGTTAATTCTAAAATGCCATTTAATACTCAGATACGGATGAAGGAATCGTACATCTGAGTATCTGATCATTGACGCAAGAATGAATACACGGCCAAATATTCATACAGTGTCACAAAAATCTGTCGCTAATAATGACCGCCTGTTTAGTATATTGGCCTTAATATTCGATGAACCAACACATATATTTACTGACTCTGAAAGAACCATATGATATAATTGTATCCCTTATCAAATTTAAGAATGTAAGATTTGAGCTGGATCATCACTTTGTATTATCGTTCATTACATGAATACTATCATTTTTTGATTTATTATGGAAAGAGACATTCAATTTGCAACGATATTAACATAAAAGTAAAAATCCAAGACAATCCTCCCACTACCCAGTGAGAGAATTCTTATCCCACAAACATGCTTCCGATGACTTGTAGCATAACAGTTGCGCTAGTGGGAGTCTATCACGACATTAGCTTTACACATCCAGAAGGGTATCCCATCCTAGTATTTACCAGATGTATTAGCAATACATGGACAGTCCCTTAATCTAGGCTGACGTCACATTCGTTCAGAAATGAAATTGGAAATGTACATAGCCTACCGAACCAAACAAAAAAATCTAATATAATTTTATCCTATATCTGATAGAAGATATAATATTAATAAATAAGCAAAATTATTTCAATTCTTTTACTTTGCGCAGATAAAACGATCGATATTAAGACACAACAATCAGTTGATCTATAAATTAGATTTGCTACCTTCTTCATCATCCGACTCATCATCTATGACGAAGTTCGCTTCCGCCATATTTTCAGTATCATTGAAAAACACATCATCTCCTGTTGTATCAAAAAAGGAAATACCCATATCATCTAGAAAATCTGAAACTTCATGCATCTATTTAATCATGAAATAACATACACGGGGTGCAGCAAGGCAGTTAGTTTGAGAACACACACAATCCAGGCAATCATCAGAAAATCTGTATATCCCAGTTTTCAATCCATTTACTTGGCAACATTCGGAAAGAGTACGATTATCATCATCTTCACTCTCTGAAATTAAAATATTTGTACTTAAAACTCTGTCAAAACAGTTGTAAAGCATCTCTACCCACGGCTCAGTAGTATTCTGTGTTAAATGAAGATGATTACTGTTATAGACACTGAAAGATGATTTTTCACACCCCATAATATATCCTGAATTTTATTTAATTTTGTAACAATATAACCGCAAAATACATATTTTTAATTAAAAACTTTTACTCATTGTATTTTCTTTGTTTTAACGCTCATATACAAGAAAATTAAAAAAATGACCACTTTAACCAACAAATTAATGCAAAATAACTTTGTCGTTAGTTCACAAAAATCAAATCATGTCATAGAATCTCGGTTATCGACATCAAGTGATCCCAAAATTGATTTTAACAAGCGCGAATCCAGAATTATTCTTAGTAATTGTTTTTGAATATAACCAGCAATATTTGAATCGGTGAGATAACCATAGCTTGAGCTATTTATCACAGGATTATTAATCTGATTCATTATTTACCGATAGAGGCATAGTTATCGAATTCTCGATAAAAATAAAGCAAAAACATCATTAAATTTCTATGTTAAAGATGTCGGCATTTTTCGTTATTTAATCATCAGGATTTGACGATATAGGTTAAGCTATGCTGATATGTTAATTGCGAATCTATTCATAAATATTATCAATATCGAGTTTTTTAAAATAAATACAAAATTAATGGAGCTAGATAGTCTCATTAACGAAATGAACTTTGGAGAACCTATAAAGACAAAATTTATATAAAAATCAAATTATGTGAATCAAAAATAAATGTTTGAAAATTAAAAAAATATAAATCTATTTAAATCGACCCAATCTGTCCATTAGAAATATTTAAAATTTAAATAATTATCAGTTTTAATTTGTTTAGATGTATAATTATCGTTTTCTAAGTTATCATCTAGGTGTTTAAAACATGATGTTATTGTCAGAATATGGCATTTAATCCTCCCGGGAAATATGGTTGCACTTTGATTATAATCATTAATCAAATAAAAATATCAAAAATGTTTGTAAGAAATATTAGGAAATTCCGGAGAAACAAACCTATTTGAAAATTTAACATTTTCTTCGTGATTAAATAAATATAATTACGTATCAAAAATACTTTGATCTATTAAAATGAGAGAAATTTTTTGGATGTAAATAATAAACATAAAAATAAATCTAGTTATTGTTAAAATTGGTGACTTAAACGTAAAAGGAGAGCCCAGCCAGTACCGAACCAACGATTAAAGGACGCTACCACAGTGATCACCCCGTTGGACAATTCAGTACTGCTACGTTACCCAGGATATCATATATATCCATACACATCTCCCCTCTAAGGAGAACAACCTCCGCATTGCATCCTGCAGACCACGCCCAATGTAACGTAAAAGGCGAGCTCAGCTAGAGTCGAACCAATGACTAATGGACGCTCACCCAGTGGTTACCCTGTTGGACTACTCAGCGCTCGTACGTTTCCTAAAATATCATATATATCCTTACAGTGACCTTTGTGTATTTAATGGTGATGATGAAAAAAGGATTGAAGTGTTTTGGAAAATGTCATCGATTGTTCGCGATAATATATCAAAACACAATTTTTTGAAATTTTTAATTATCGATCTATGATTTATCAGTTAAAACAAATTAAAAATAGTTTTACATTTTCAGTGTAAAAGACTTTCTTAAAACTCGTTCATTATTTAAAATTTTTCAAAAATTGACCCTGTAGTTCGATTTAGCGATTAAACCATTTTTGATACATTTTTATTTTCACAACCAACCGATTTAACAATAAGAATCAAGTGTATTAAAACTCATGAGATTAAAAGATAAATCATGAAATGAATTGGACCACCAGTTTTAGGGTTTACCCACTTTTTATCGTAAGCATATATTCAGTATTTAAATGACAAAAAATTGTTTGAATTGATACTTATAAAAGTGATTATCAAAAGGTTTATTTCCAATTTATTAATAGACCTGAATTCCCATTTTATAATTATCAGAAAACCCTTATCAATTTACGATCAAAAGATTTGATACACGAATTGTTATTGTCTTAAAAAACGTAATATATATGCATGCCCATATTGATTAACAATAATCTAATCGATTGACGTTAATTTTACTTTATACCATTTCCTGTGCATATGGCACATGTGACAATGACACCACTTATAAATTCCGCAGTTCTATTTATCATAAAATGTAAATAATAACTTCAAGAAAGATTCTTGCTGTTAGACTTGATCAATAACAGTAAGCGAATGCGCATATTCGATTCGTGAACCCGAATTCATACTCACACTATTCTACAAGATAGAATATGGTTTTTGAATTTACATTAAATAATAATAAAATGACGGAACCGTTGAATGTCATCATATGAATGTGGGAAACTTTTCGCAGGAAATTGTGTAGTAATTAAAAATAGGGGTTAATTATTGATAATTAGATTGGCTTTTAAAATATTATCTTAAAAATTCATCGATTAAATAAATATTTCTGATTTTTCTCAAAGCATATAAAAATATTCGTGTTTTGAAATTAAAATCACATTACAACCAGTACCGAAAATCAGATATAAAAATTGACTCCTATGTCTTTATAATCGCCTTGGTAATCGGAATTTAATTCATTTTATGTTTCCATTATACAATTCATTTGATTGAAAAAAGAAAATGAGTGATGCTGTAATGTTACCCATGATGAATCAGCATTAAAATTCACCTAAATAACATTTGATAGTTATAAAATTTTGTGGATGGTTCAATCTATAAAAATTAATCAGAAATTATCGATGCATACATATCAAATTTATAAAGCGACCACAAGTACTTGTCTAATTCCCAGTCTGCAAATACCATTCTGATACATCAGCCCAAGAAGGTAAGATATATGAGGGTATATGCCTATGTACAGAGAGTCAGACACTGCCCGAAGCTGTGCAAACAGAAGGGTGTATAACCTAAATGGCACCCCGTTATGGTACAGCCTCGCAGGGACAACATCGCGATTGGAGTCGACGTAAAATCCGTTCAGAAATATATAGGCACAGGTATGAAAAAATCAAAGATTGATTCCAAAAAGCAGCGAATCCTTGTCATTCTCGAGCATGAGCTGAATACCCCTCACTAACAAGGTCAGGTATCGGTGTAAAGTTATACATTCAACTTGAAAAACAGTAAATATATATGAGGCATCTGCTAATTACTGCAGCGATATCGGTGAATGATTATCTTTATATGAAACAATAGATAGTTTGATAATAGACAGAAATTCACCATAAATTAGGTTCATAAGGTTAACATAATTTATTAATTGATATTCTAACCCATTATTCATGAATAAAAATGCAGATAATTATCAATAAATATTTATAGACGTAATAATTTTTTTAATAATCCAGTTTATAAATATCTTATGCCCCAAACGAAATATTTTATCGTGGAAGTTCCATTAACACAAATATCCATTTTTCAAAAATTGACCCTGTAGTTCGATTTAGCGATTAAACCATTTTTGATACATTTTTATTTTCACAACCAACCGATTTAACAATAAGAATCAAGTGTATTAAAACTCATGAGATTAAAAGATAAATCATGAAATGAATTGGACCACCAGTTTTAGGGTTTACCCACTTTTTATCGTAAGCATATATTCAGTATTTAAATGACAAAAAAATTGTTTGAATTGATACTTATAAAAGTGATTATCAAAAGGTTTATTTCCAATTTATTAATAGACCTGAATTCCCATTTTATAATTATCAGAAAACCCTTATCAATTTACGATCAAAAGATTTGATACACGAATTGTTATTGTCTTAAAAAACGTAATATATATGCATGCCCATATTGATTAACAATAATCTAATCGATTGACGTTAATTTTACTTTATACCATTTCCTGTGCATATGGCACATGTGACAATGACACCACTTATAAATTCCGCAGTTCTATTTATCATAAAATGTAAATAATAACTTCAAGAAAGATTCTTGCTGTTAGACTTGATCAATAACAGTAAGCGAATGCGCATATTCGATTCGTGAACCCGAATTCATACTCACACTATTCTACAAGATAGAATATGGTTTTTGAATTTACATTAAATAATAATAAAATGACGGAACCGTTGAATGTCATCATATGAATGTGGGAAACTTTTCGCAGGAAATTGTGTAGTAATTAAAAATAGGGGTTAATTATTGATAATTAGATTGGCTTTTAAAATATTATCTTAAAAATTCATCGATTAAATAAATATTTCTGATTTTTCTCAAAGCATATAAAAATATTCGTGTTTTGAAATTAAAATCACATTACAACCAGTACCGAAAATCAGATATAAAAATTGACTCCTATGTCTTTATAATCGCCTTGGTAATCGGAATTTAATTCATTTTATGTTTCCATTATACAATTCATTTGATTGAAAAAAGAAAATGAGTGATGCTGTAATGTTACCCATGATGAATCAGCATTAAAATTCACCTAAATAACATTTGATAGTAATAAAATTTTGTGGATGGTTCAATCTATAAAAATTAATCAGAAATTATCGATGCATACATATCAAATTTATAAAGCGACCACAAGTACTTGTCTAATTCCCAGTCTGCAAATACCATTCTGATACATCAGCCCAAGAAGGTAAGATATATGAGGGTATATGCCTATGTACAGAGAGTCAGACACTGCCCGAAGCTGTGCAAACAGAAGGGTGTATAACCTAAATGGCACCCCGTTATGGTACAGCCTCGCAGGGACAACATCGCGATTGGAGTCGACGTAAAATCCGTTCAGAAATATATAGGCACAGGTATGAAAAAATCAAAGATTGATTCCAAAAAGCAGCGAATCCTTGTCATTCTCGAGCATGAGCTGAATACCCCTCACTAACAAGGTCAGGTATCGGTGTAAAGTTATACATTCAACTTGAAAAACAGTAAATATATATGAGGCATCTGCTAATTACTGCAGCGATATCGGTGAATGATTATCTTTATATGAAACAATAGATAGTTTGATAATAGACAGAAATTCACCATAAATTAGGTTCATAAGGTTAACATAATTTATTAATTGATATTCTAACCCATTATTCATGAATAAAAATGCAGATAATTATCAATAAATATTTATAGACGTAATAATTTTTTTAATAATCCAGTTTATAAATATCTTATGCCCCAAACGAAATATTTTATCGTGGAAGTTCCATTAACACAAATATCCAATTTTAATGATTCATATAATAACTCAATAAATTTCATATTATTCACAAAATAGGCAATGAAATTAGCTCAATCATGAAAGTTATAAGCGGCCTTTTTGAATGTACTATAGGCCACATATCTCACATATATCGTTGATGAGGGTATTATCAAAAATTATCAAAAATAAAAATATAATTGATTTCTTATTAAAAAGAATGAAAATCGTTTATTTTATCGAAGAATAATAGTTTATTTATCAAGATTTTTAATGATGAATTAACCCAAAAAATGTTTAGATGTAAAGTCTTGGATTTTAAAATGTCAATTTGATAAAAAATATCATATGTTAGAGAATAATCTCTCATTTTTGAAATTGTTACTTAATTTTTGAATTTATGTATTGGAAAACGCTTACCGTTATTTTCTGACATATATTTTCTTTTTGAAATTCGGCTGGTTCATTAGCTTTTAATGGAACAGTCATGATGGTGAGGGTGTAAAGAACAAAATATTTGTACGAGGAGACTGATTTCTTGCCAATCATCTTAATATAAAAAATAGTTTACATTCGTCTGATAAATCGGATATCTCAAACGTTTAACCTACTTAATGATAAGATTGTTACAATTATTTTATGACAGATCAATCAATTATTTTGATGTAATAATTGATTAAAATTGCATCATTTAGACCAAATGTCAGAAAATGTTTTGGGATCACTGCTTTAACTGTGAGTATGTGGGCAATTAGAGCGGTGTCACCTCAAAAATGAATTATATTTAAAAGTTTAATTTGAATTCGAGTACAAATATTGATTGTATTAATATAAATTAATAGCTGTAACTTAATTGAGATTATTTTTTTCTAATCGGCTGTCTTCGATATCTGAGAGAGATTCCACTTAATTCAAATAATAAAATGAACCAATTTAAATTTATAACAATCTCGACATAATAATATCCTATAAAGGTTCATATTCAAGTCTGTAATTTAATGTCTATAGAATCGTATCTGTTGAGCTGCATAATTGTCAAATTTGAAACGAAATATTCTGAAAATGAACGAAAATAAATCTCGCGTTTAAGAAAATATTTTGACAGAATTTGCTTAGTTTAAAAAATTTATTGAGGGCCAAACATTTCCACACTGACTTGGAGAGTAATCTTATTGTTAAAATGCTCTCCAAAAGTTAACAAAAACAAGTTATTTGTTTCAATTTACTTCAATCCTAGAGATACTGAATATTTCCAAAATAATGCACGCTTGATAGGTTGAGCTGTTTTAAAATGCATAGGTTTTGTCAAAGATGTTCATTTTTGAATGTCNACAACTCATTTGTTTCAATTTACTTCAATCATAGAGATACTGAATATTTTTAAATAATGCACTCTTGATAGGTTGAGCTGTTCTAAAATTCAGAGGTTTTGTCAAAGATTTTTCGTTTTTTAATGTCTCTACTTATCAGCACGCATGCTATAGTTACAATCATGAAATGCTATCCCTACACTCATTTATCGACACCTAGATTCAACCAATATATCTTTCATAAATTTTCTCTTCTTTATAAGCTTATCATTCTATATGTTACATAGAATGAGAATATTTCGAGGATATCATATTTTATAGATTTAAATTAGCCTGATTTTTCTCTTTCAGATTTCTTTTGTAAGATAATTTTGAATATCTACATTTTATATTTGACAAAAATTTAATCAAAAACTAAATCTTATCATTTGAAACTAATACAGGCTTTCGCTCCAAATTAACAGTTGTCCAGTCAAAATTGGTGTTTGTCCATTCAAACAAAAAACCAAATTCAACTTAAAAACTGCCGCTAATAAAACAGCTGCATTATTTCAGACAAGAAAAATGATCATTTTGGTCGAAAACCTGGTAATCATTACCTTGGTGTATTCAGAAAAAATGAATTTTACAACATTTTGTTTGAAATTTATTTACAGCTGCAACACAAACACAAAGCTAGATGAACCAAACAGCGAGTCTTGCCTAACAGAATGTGTAGTTGCTCTCCCAAGTAATAGGAGGAATAGATCATGCCTAAAATTTACTGTAATGGGATTCTGCTGATAATACTCTTTTATACCTGCGGCTATCGTAAAGTCAGTGCAAAAACATCCTAATGAATATTTTAATACACCTTGTTTTAAAGATAAGATAATCATTTCTTTAGATAGGATCGCAACTTTCTTTAATAAGATGCAACTAATCTTGAATCATACATAATTTATCCATCGTTGAAAAGCTAGTATTCTCTTACCTAAATATACCCATGTAATCTGAACCTTTTGATTTAAATTTAAGCCTGTGTGTATACAGTACTATAGTGGGTTTTATCAACTCAATTTATCATTTATTATTAAAAATAAATTATTTTTGTTCTTAATATATAATCACCAGACATAAATAAATTTTATCATTTTACATTTTGATGGCTATTAAAATTAATAATATAGAAAAATCAAATTATCCTTGAAGAAGCGTTTTTTATGTCAAATATCTGACCAGATATATAGACCTGATTTACTCAGAAGTAATTATATAACAACTGAGATCTAGAAATGAGCAAAATCTAATATATTGTAAGATAATACATTAAACATAACACACTGATCATTTCCAGGTATATCGATAAAGAATGACTAGCGTGTAGTTAATGCCTCAAACCTTTCAGGCGTCGAAAAGAAAAAGAATCATGTGTTAATGAAGAATATTCAATCGAAAAACTGATTTCAAAAAATAACAGTACCTCGATATACCACTGCCCCAAGATACTAGAAAAATTATGAATGATCTTTGAAATACGAGTACTTTTAACGATACTTAGACTGGATGGCCTAACGTTTTTGATCAATACCTACAGTTTCATTCGTAAATATTATGGTATCGAAAAGGTCTTTATCATATCCAGCTAATCCTTGATGTTTTGCTTGTGTTATTTACTTTATTTTTTGCTGTATATACGAACATTTTTTATTTTATAGGCGCTGTCTGTTAAACGTACGACCGAGTTCTCTTTTTCTCACCATTGAGCATCCTACAAACACATCGCTTTAACATATATATCGTCTGTCTCTGAGGTAAGAACTCCGAGACCGTATTTAATTTCAATTCTCAGTAATCAGTTACAATTTTATAGATTTTTGTACAATATATCTATTTATAATGGTGATAAAAATATGCTTTATCCATTTTTATTATCATTTTTAGTGTTTTTTTAGATATACGGAACGAGTTAACATTATTGTACATATATTATATGGAAAAATTGATTTATTAAACGAAGAATTTGAGATATGAACGAAGGATCGGAAAGAACGCAACTCATATGTCAAGGTACCACGGTTATTGATGTTTTATCTATTTTTAACATTGAATTTAAAATGATAGCAGAAATGACAACTTGAAAATAATTCCTCTTGTTTCAATGTGAAATATGCGCATATCTACATCAAGTTGTATCATGATTTAACAACATGTTATTCAGATCTCTAAAATCCAAACAGTTGATATATAACGATGCCATGCGTTTCTTTACGCATTCATCATCTAAAAAATTCTTTACGAAAGGAGCCGACACCAAGCGTTAAATTAGTGTACTTCATATAACATTTAAGAATATTGGGATTAGTTAAAAGCATTCATAAATCATTCTATTCCTTTTTTAAACAAAAACTATTTTAATGTGAAAATTAAGGAAAAACTGGTAAAATTCAAAGCAAAAACTATTTGTTATGTTTTTCCAAAATATCCCAATTTTTGACACTCGTTAATATGAATAATCAATCCGGATATTGAGATTAAATCAATACCTTAATGAAACAATAATATCTAATTGGTTCACATTATCCTGATAAACTAGATGCTGAATATACATGAAATTCAGTTTATGTATTTTGTTTTTACATAAGTACAGACAATAACATCACGAGGTTTGGGTTTCGAACTACAAGAATAGAATATTAATTGGGCAATGATCTCACGAAAAGATTCCGAATAAATAAATCACAACCAAATCCGAGATTTACTAATCATTAAAGATGGTATCTCATATTCTTGATTACAAGGTTTCATCAGTCATAGCTTGGCAAATAGATAAAGCTAATCTTTATATCTTTTACTTAGTAGTAAAGTTCTTTTCTGGATTTAAAGCCCAAAACATTGATTTTAATTTTGTCTCTTTATCAGAAATTCAATTATATATATTTAGGAGGTGAAATATAATGTATTTTGTTTATTATGAATATGAATTGATAATTTTGATGGATTGAACTCTAGAAATCTTTGAAATTTTCGAAACAATTTATCTTTTGTGATCGTTCAGGATCAACTGATAATTTCATTTTTTTTATTATGTGACGTGCATATTTTTGTAAAAACAATATTTGAGAATAATCCGACTCATTGGTGAAAAGGGAGTGAATTAGGTTAAATACACTGTATTTGAAATTATCAAGTTGAGTATATAAATACTTTATAATGCTAATCTACTGGTGTAGATATTGCTCATCGATTCTCGGATACGTATTCTTCTTTTACACGTACGTGAAACTTTTCGAAACATTGTTATATCATGAGATTATCAGATGTGAGAAAGTCTACAAATTTAGAGTATCATTTGGCTATTCGCATTTTAATAAATCATCACAAATATTTAATTAAGGGCATTATCGCACATAAGCGAATATGAGTTTGATATCTTTTTGGCATCTCTCATTCGATTTGAGATCAAAACTCTTTTTGAGTGTTTGTAACAACATATCATATGCTCAATATCTCAAAACATTGCAGAAAAATGTATATGTTCAATATAGTCCGATTTGGTAAGGTATTTTTTACCAATTTAATTTGCACTGAATATAATTTCACCTTGATTTTGGAGATATATATTCCTGGTTTTATTGTATATAAAGCATCGTATCATGATCATCAATTACATAGAATAATTGTCAATTACTGGCATGGAATTCAGATATAGAACTATCAAGAAAATAATTGAATATTAGGGTTCCGATTGGTTAAAAATAACCCACTTCTAACTAATATCGATATTACTGTAACTTGGAATGAATTTTGTTAGACATTTGATTCAAATTCAGTCCTATGTTGTAGGAATTTCCTGAACAATCTTGGTTATCTCGCAGAAAAGTATTTCAGCACAAAAAATCATGTTTGTTTTATCTTCAACAGAGAAGTTTTCTAGATGGCAAAAGCGTCTTCATTGTCTTACCCAATATGCAAAATAATCTGAAATCCTTCTAAATTTTATGCTTAACATATCTCGAAGAAATTAAGGCCATGATATAGAAAATCTTTAAAATAAACACATCAAGAAAAATGGGATATTTACGCCACTAAACACTGAGATTATTAAGGTGAACTATTTTTTAATTTATCTTCCAATTTTGTATGAAAATAATATTCAGAAAATACGCCATTTTAAGTCCCAAAATGGCCGACTTTACGATGATGAAATCGTAAGGTTCCGATTTTGAATTTATAATAAAGAAAATTTTAGAAAGATTCTTTGCTGTTAGGCAAAATCCAATTTCAGTTAACGACAGCAAATATTCCACTCTTTAATCTAAATGATCATTCTCACAAAAATAAAATGTAAAATCTATATAAATATCAATTTACTAATAAATACAACGTCGTGACCTTCGAATGTCATCATCAGAAAGTCGGCAATTTTGGACTGTAAATGATGTACATATAATGTCAGTGGCTATCGATTCTATAACCATAATAATTAACCAAGTTATTGACATCGCAAATACCATTAAAGCAAGTGCTGAATATATAGAGAAAACCGAAATGTTGTTCTTATTGCTAAAATCAGTCGGTTTCAATATATAGAAGCATAATGTTGTCGCAGTAATCCCAAATATAACCAAATTTAAGAATCGCACAACTAGGAAGAGATAAGTAACTAACTAGACGACCTTCATTGTGACATGCGCTGATCGAGTTAACTTAAATATTCACTATATCATTTTCATGATACCCATTTATGTATCACGATGAACCTCATTTCTTTCAGACTTGGTGCGACTATTATCAGGCAAAACCACTGTTACGAATATCAAGACGATTCTTGACCTCGTTTAAATGGCTATACAAAGATTATATCTTATTTAACAGATCACATTAACCATTCTATCATTAATTAAAATGGAAAGATGCAGTTTATAGAGGGGTTGAGGGAAAAATTATATTTATTGTTATTTTTAATTAATAAGACGATGACAGAATTTACAAGAGAAAATAGCCATGCGCATCATATCAAGTTCTCGAGAAAAGAGTACTAAATATTGTAGCATATCAAATTGAAAGATTCCTTATTTAAAACATTTACAATTAAAAATGTCGGAACCACTTCGTAATATATTACCAACACTCGGTTTAAATACATGATGAATCTTTTATATGGTAATTATCTTTAAATTAAACGAGGATTTTCTGCAACAGTTTTCCAGAAATCATAAACTTTTTAATAGTCTCTGGTTCATTGACCTCTCAAAAGCACGCGCAGGCGTCGGTGTATATTAATCATTTTGTTTTAATGACTCGTGTCATCCTTTATAATGATACTTTCTATCACATGAGCTAAAAACGTATTTTTCTATCGGACAAACCGATAATCAATAAATTTTGTTTGAGGGTATTGCTTAAAGAATATGGCTTTAAGGATTAATACACGTGACGTCACTCTGATAAAAATCAATAATCATGTGAATTTAATTGCCGGCGGTATGCAAAACCATAGAATATGGTATTATAATTCGCCGTCGCGTATATATCCGTTAAAGATCTAATCACAATTTTTTATGTTGGTTTTTTGTTGAATGTTCGCCTAACAAATAAGTTGCTAAACTACATTTTATGATTCATGAATTTTTTATAAATTGTAACATCAAGCGCATATTAAATTTTCATTTGAATGACTACATTAAAGGACGTAAACACCGTTTTCTGTGATACGATTGATTCTCGGTGCATCGATACGCATGGCCTGTGATTATCTATTCGTGAATATGCTCTTACGTGTAGAGATGTGTCGTAGTTATACGTGATTAACACTCTCTTGATGTTTTAAAGGATTAAATATCGGTAAAGGATTTTCCAATACAACTGAATTTCAACACAGGAATTAATACGATTACTTTTATGCAGGATTAACTAACCGCTCGATGGGTTGGATAATTTCCGCTCCGAGTTATATAAGAATTTTCAAAGGCCAAAAACTAGGTTTCGTGGATATTTATTATCAAGCTGTATTTAATTATTCGCTGAGGCAATCAGCTATTTGCTGTGCATCGAACACATTAATTCATCATCAAATATTACAAATTATGTATTATGTTTTAACTTGGCGTAACCTGATATGTTTTATGGTTTCTATTTATATGAATAGCTTTACAAGGTCATCATTCAGAATTATGGTTTCTAAGATTTTGAGAGTTCATAAAGAGGAGGATTCTTTAAAGGATCGTAGTTCTTTAAGTAAAAAATTGTCAATTATAATTCAAATTAATTTTGCAATTATGCAGCTCTGTTACTGCATCATCTAAAAGATGAGTTAACACAAGAATTTTCCAAGATCTAATGCCGACCAGGTTACGCTGTACTAGTGAGCAGATGTTGGGGTGTTGTTTTGATCGGATTGGATCCGACACAACAAGTATGAGCCAGCAGAGCTAGCCGACCAGGAGCGACCAAACTGAGTAACTCCAGAGCGACGCAGTACTTGGATTGGGTTATGCTCTCGTAGTAATACGCCTACATCGGTGTATTCATTCAGCATTGTCAAAAAAGTTAACACAAGAAAATGATAATTTTTTTTAAATTATCATGATTTGATAATGTTACTTTTAGAGAGAAAATTTTATTAAAATTTTTGAGATACTATTTAACTGATAGATTGTGACCATTATATGACGTTAATCTGTCGATTTTACAGCCTAGTAATATCTACATTTAAAAATATTGCGCATATGCATACGATATATTACACATTCTCTTAATCTGAGAAAAATAAAAAGGCGTTAATTAATCCCAACATAATGTTAGAATTATTAGCCTTTGATCAAATAAAAGCACCCAATTTTAATTGATTACTTCTTAATTTTACAATATTTGAGATATCTAATTACTATTTAAATATCTATATAAATAAGCATTTATGAGTAACTTCGTTCATCAGATGCAAATAATAAAAGAAATTATCCTATCACAAAAATTTCATCTCTAAATTTGAAAAATTACCTTCATCATCATCTGTATCGAAGTTTATTGCAGCCATATTTTTCGTATTATTAAAATAAAATTCCTCATCAGATTTATTAAATTACAATATTACCTAGGTCGTCTAGAATATCTAAATTTTCATGAAACTGTTATCAAAAGGAGGCATACATGTGGATCACCCTTGCAGTTAGCATGAGAACAAACGCAATTCACACATTCATTCTTAAATGTGTATGTCGTTGTTGAGACTCCGTCTTGTTCACAACAATGAGCCAGTGCTACACTATCATGTTTTCTAGTCCCTGAAATTACTTAATTTGTACTTAAGACTTTATCGAAGCAGCTATAAAGCGTTTCCATCCATGGTTCTGTGTTGTTCTTGGTAAAACAAAGATTATTACTATGACTGTAAATGCGATATTATTTGTCACACTATTTAATATTCCCTGAATATATGAAATTCGGACGAAATATTAACTAAAAATACAATATAATTGTTAAAACATGTGTTAAATATAAATCAAGACAGTTTTGCCTTGGAAATACAAAAATTTTAACAAGAATTGAAGGAACATCAAGTGGCTCGAATTATACGAGTTCAGAAATCGTAATTAAATCAATCCAATTCTATCTTAAAAACCGTAAAAGCCTCAATTGTTGAATTTAATGGAAAAAAGCGTTTTAACTGCCGAAATAGCAGACGACTATCTAGAAAGTATTTCTTATTTCATAGTATTTTGAAGAATACAGGAAACCAGCTTTGAAATGCATGAATTAGTGTAAAAACATATTCTAGTTTTGGTAGGTGATACAACAAAATAATCTATGAATATTAATGCGCAAATCATTCATTTTATTCCACAGGTAATTAAATTTATAAACAGTTGTAAAATACCATGAAAACATACAGTGATGTGTAGTATTAATAATGTTTATTAAGTCATTTAATGACTTGCATGATGAACTTTTTTCGTTCACCGACCAAAAAAATTTCAAACTCTCAATTCATTAGGGCTGCATCTAAACAATTTTATCATATGAGGTTATTGTAATGGCAAGGAATGCTTTTCACATTTCAGTGTATGTTTGATTTTGATATAGGTTACTGCGTATTTGTTTTGAGAATTCGAGGAGAAAATCAAGACAGTCAATTTTGATACTTGCATCCATACCCAGTTAGGATCCTGGCATAATTTTTTTCTGCTTCAGGTTAAGAACAGGTTGTTGTTTCCACGCAAAAAAAGCAAGAAGGTTTGCACGGAAATATTAAATCCTATCAGATCGTGGCTAAATTTTGAATTGAAAATTTACCGATAAAAAAACGCGGCTGGAATTGACTTATTAGATACTGATCTTCGAAAAATCTCCTTAATTTTTAGCTAATCAATGCAAAACGTCTTATGTCAAAGAGATCCATTATCATTTGAACTTTTATGAAGACTTTTATTAATATATTACTGCAAAAACTACGAGTACTTCATTTTTAACTAAAGGACTTCTCAAGGAGTGAGAACGGATTTTAAGAATTATTTTCGATTCCTCATAAAATTATGATGCGTAAAATCTGCCTACGACGTTAAATACAAAACTACGGTGCAAATTAATTTTATTTCATAGTGATCAACATATCTAGAAATTATTCAGCTGATAAATATTTATCATTTAATAAATTAAATTGGCTATTTAACAACTCTTTTGCTTTTATTTCAAAATAATTCTATTTTTATTAAATCTTTTAACAAAATCTTACCATTATTTTGCCACATAAATTTGAATCGGTTGTAGAATAGCATTCTCCAATTTTTAAATGAACAATAATGATAGCTAGGGCACACATTAAAGGATATGGCTTTGAAGAGATAAATTTCTGGCCTAACATCTGAATGTTATGAATAGATTACATGTATATACAAAATGAGATACTGATATTTAACGAAAATAATCAATTAATGTCCATGGTTATATTTTAACAAGTCAATAAATAAATAAGTTTTAAAATTAATAATTTCTTTAAAACGTATTATTTGTATAGTTACAATTAATTTAATCTGCTGATTAATTGATATAAATATAAACCGATCTTTTTTGAATTTACTAAAATCATTCATTTTATTAACAAATTATGTCAAATAAAGTCAAATGATAACATAGAATGATGGCCGAATTTGTCTGCAGGTTCTAAAAGAATCTCTTTTTAATAATTTAATCTTGTTATAACACCAAAAATTGTCGCGAACTTGAAAAAGCCTCTCATCATCAAAAGATAAAACTCTTGGGAAATTAACAACTGACAAATATTTAGCTTTCAATCGATTATGAGTGTAAACATCCAACGATACCTCACTCTTTCATTATTTATAAGCTGAGGATAGAGAACGGGAAAAGGAACAATTTTCTGTCAGACAAGATTGTATATGTTTGATTAAAGAGAGATATCAATATTTCATCAAATAAGCCCATTTATATACTCAACTCCTATCTACATTTTATTACCCTCAAAAATAATAATTCTTTGTCTTCTAAAATTCGAATAAATATTTCTTAATGTGATCTCGTGGTTTTATCGAACACAAAACATGTATCTTCAATAATGTTTCAAACTGACTCGATACAATAAATGAGCTTTCAGAATTTAGTTTCTAAATCTTTGGATAATCTCGCGGATTGCGTATTTCTTTGGAACGTTAATGAAAATATCAGAGTTTATAATTATTGACAAGATACGCATTGTCTCTAATGATTTCGCTCAAAATGTGTGATCAAAACCTTAATGTTGGGACATGTCAATTCTGTGACCAACCTTGTTTATCTCTCCCAGAATATAACCACTGTGTGCAGTATAATGTAAGGGCGTATGGAATCCTCTGATCATCTCGAATTTCCACGAAGCCATGTAACTATCTGCAATAAACATATCGAAAACGATATCATTCGTGTAATAACTATTCATAACAATATTTTTGAATCATGTTGATCACTTGAATGCCCTAGAATATGTAATGATTTAACTGACTACAAAAGGAATATTTCAATGTATATTTACGCACCATTTTGTAAAATGTATGTGGCTCCAAATGGCAGAGTATAAAACAGATCGTTTTCGGATATATTCATGATTTATAGGTACTCAAAATTGACATCGATTATAAGCTATCATTGTTTTCTACCTTAAAATGTTATAGCTAAAAATACAAATTTAGTGTCTTAAAAATATCACAAGAGAATGTTTTATGACAATGAATTTTTCAACAAATATATTTTTCAAAAATTCTGGCTTGCTATTACATAATCAAATATTTGAAAAAATTCATTATTTAATAATAAAGATTTTATGTTTCGCGCCATAACTAAAAACTCATAATTGGGACTTTAAAAATATTTGACAAAACCTTTCACATCATAAACTAAAGAACCAATTAGTATTTACAATAACAATATTTACAGAAGTGGCGCACCAAGAGTTATGCTTGGTCATATTGAATCAACTTGGGTCACGTGAAATCGTTTAAAATAGAGAAATTTTTGGTTGTTAATTGCTCGAGATGATGATCTAAATCAATAAATAAATAAACTTTAAAATACAAACGCCGAAATAAACAATGACCTTTATTAATATTAGACGTTAGAGATACATAGAGTATCTGAAAGAGAAACTGGGTCAGAAATTAACTGACCAAGTGTTCATTACATAGTTCATCTGCCAACAACACTATTAACTTACTGTATCAATGAAATATTTGTCAATAGTTACACCCAGATACCGAATAAATTTATTCAAAGAATCACAAATTGAATTACGGAGGGATAAAAACAAAAATAAACTAAGTAAAAATGCGAGTTAACACTGTTTTAGTTCATGAATTTTGAATCGATATCACCAAAGAGAAATTTCATTTCAAAAACTAACTGAAACCATCTCAAAATCGATAGAACTGTTATATTTTCAAATTTGTTTGTTATTGTTTTCACATTCGAAACATTGGTTGAATGAGACACATTGCATGAGAAAGTTGAAATTATCGGAATCATGGCCTGTCTTTTCAGTTCCACATCAACCAATTCCAAATAATTTTTTGCTTTTTTTTGATCAAAATAATTTGATTTGTTGAAAGAACGGATTACCAATTTCAGAACATCGAGACAAAAGCTGTGTTTCCTATTATGAGAAATGATTTCAGGTATTTTAAGTGGCTGAACATTAAGTGCATGAGACTCACATCGTGCAAACACATCCTTGATTAAATCCTGATCGATGTTTGACAGGTGGATACTCCTTAGATCTTCATACAGAAACAATTTTTGTTCCTTTTTAATTTTTTGAATGTACGTATCATCACTAAGCGCGGTGATTAAATTTCGAACAAAATTTTCAATCCGTGGCATATATTCAACATGTTTTGAACGATCAAACGCAATGAAAGAAATCAAATTAAAAAGGATTTGACTTTCTAGGAATGAATGATGAAGTTCTAATAATTAACAAATATTACTGAATGACGGATCCCCTAATAACTTGTTCAAAAATCCGCCGAATAAATTGTCATCGGAAGGTGATATTTTAATATTTAAAGTAAGGTGAATCTTGAGATAATATTGCAATAAATGTAATTGATTTTCTATCGAAAGATGATCAATAGAACAGTTTTTAAGGTAGTATTGAATATTGCTATATAGATTTTTAAACACCTTATGCACCCAAAAATATCTTTCATGATCAATAATAGGATCAGCAATTAAAGCCAGATAGATTATATATAGCTTCTTCTTTATTTTTTTGATGACGTCATACCTTCTCGGTGTCAGAGCAACATTCATTAATTTATATGAAAGATTGATGGAAAACAGAGCGGCAATATGTATCAATTTATCAAGGGAATCAATGATTAGAACGTATCTTGATACTTTTAATATGCTATTCCATATTTTGGAGAGGGACAGAATTGCCGTTGAACAACTCAAGATTGAAATATTTTTTTCAAATAACACATATGTGATTTCAAAGAATTGCGAGGAGTTGAATTGGATTCTATTAAATAACTTAAAACGATTGATCATATTGAAAACATCTAACAATATCTCGGGGCAATATCCATCATTTGTCTCGCTGAATTTCGTGAGAATTTGACAAACGTATTGGTTTAATTTAGCATGAATAACAGAGCCTCTATTCTCGATCTGTATATTGTATACAGATTCACACATTTCCAAAAATTTAGGGGCATATGGGATGATTTTGTAGTAGCAGAAATATAATACATTAAACATACCGTTTTCATTTATGAATAAGATTTTATTTGGCTCATGCGAGATGCAAAATTCGATCGAAGTCAGAAATTTTTGGGCCTTTATGTCGGCATTTGGGTCTGGGGATTTTATAAGTTGGAGAAAACATTTGACGAAAGGTCTGATTTCGATTTTTTCTACCAGGTACCGATTTCGAAAAATGAAAATGAAAACCGATAAAAATAGTTTTTTCTTCTCTTGATATTTATCGACATTTGTTTTACCTTCACATATTCGCTTGAAATCGTTAAAAAGGTCGTCCGGAAAATATAGAATAAATAAATGATCTGCTTCGAAGTCATCTTGATTCGAGTAATGATGTACCATATTACTAACTGCAGCTATCTGCGATACCATATCAGCGGATCGTGGTTGTCCGATATAATTATCAAGAGCATTTTGTTGACGATTTTTTCGTGGAGTGTTCATAACTTGGATTTCACAAAAACAAAATAATATATATTCAAAAAAAAACCAAATTGAATAAATCTCGCGTTTATTGAAATAATAAATGGATGAATAGATTACTATCTCTCGTGCCGCAATCAATTTCCAACAATGAATCGAATGTTCTAGAATGGCAAAGAATATAACAGTACGAAAACGGTGCCAGTTTGAGAATCTGGTTGACAACAGTAAAAATGGCCAGTCCCGATATCTGGTTACGAATTGATTCATTTTTTCTACAATATAAAATAGAAACTACTTTTAACACTTAACCTGATAAACTGTCAAATTAAGGCCGTCAAAATTAGCCGTTAGTCAATCCAAATATTTCCTTTTATTCGCATAAACTCAAATTTACCTATTTTACACAGAGATAAACGATCTATAATTTAATCAACATATTATGAGGGTAGGAAATATTCGAATTATCAAAGGGTTTTACAAAAAGCCACAGCGAATTACAAAGATTGAGTAAATGTCCCTCATTTCATGTTGTGATATTATTGTCTGTATAATGAGCCATTATCCATAGTTTACTAATCTTCGGATCTAATATCGTTAAATGTTTGAGTAAATCATGATATTTTGATTTCCAGTAATATTCAAGCATGCCAAAATGTTGTATCGATAAATAAAAGTTTTTTTTTACTTATATTCGTGGTTAAACATCCTTGATGTAGAAAGAATTTATATCAATCCTCCACTGCAGCTGTTTCATCACAATGGGTATCCATATGATTTAAAAAGAGGCGACATGTTCTCTGAAAATGTTATTTAGAGCCTTAAAATACGAGCGATATCATGTGCGTATTCCAAAAATTCTTTTTGTGGTCTCTGAAATTTCTTTCATTGTTGATATTTTAAGAATTACAAATTTATGAATGCTATGAAACTACGCTATTTTTCGTGTATGTAGCTCAATATTATATAAGTCGCAGGTTTCAAATCCTTTGAAAAGGTAGCATCTTATACACCAGAAAGTATGGTATATAGATATTGTTTCAGAGACCTGTAAAAATTATCACTTTTCTCATACGAAATACATGCATTAACAGTGTAAAAATGGGAGGAATCCACACTCTTGTAAGCAAGGATTTTGACATTGAATTTATTGAGGTTTAACAAAATAAAAAGATGTGCTGTAAATTATAATTTTCTAACTTTCACTTCAAGATCCTAATTAATATTAGTTTATAAAAAAGCTTGTATTTACAAATGCGTTTTTAAAACCGTCATTAAATCAGAAAAAATTTCATGGGATGAAATGATTCCCACATTTAATATCAAATTTGGTGAGATTGGTACATGGTTAGAAATAGCCTTGTATAAATTCGAATTGGTTTAATTTGCCCTCAGACAATCTAAGAATTTAATCTGTACCGAAGGTATCAAAACGACAGATAATCCTGGGCCTGAATGTCAGTTTAGGGCTCCCGATTGGAACGTTTAACATACTTTTATTGAAAAACATCTCAATTATGATAATTATTCCCAATAAATGTTTTTGAATGATGTAGGTACATATAAATGAAATATATTTGTAATTATGTGTTTAATACATCAAATTGAAGGATAATCAGATTCCTTATAAAGATACAAACATTCTTAACAATAATTTCACTTTTATTGGCCCTCTACAGATTATTGAAAGGATGTCGAAATTCTAACGGTAGTCTCACCTGGTTATGATTGTGCGCAGAGTTGAATCTACACTCGTTAGGCATTCTCCACTACATAGATACTTTAGGCTCGAAACGTTTATATTCAAATCTTTAGTTTATATCACAGG